>CM053579.1:2183318-2322077 GCA_028646485.1 Cryptoprocta ferox
CACCAATAATGAAGCAACAGAAAGAGAAATCAAGAAACTGATCCCATTCACAAATGCACCAAAAACCATAAAATACCTAGGAATAAACCTAACCAAAGATGTAAAAGATCTGTATGCTGAAAACTATAGAAAAATTATGAAAGAAATTGAGGAAGACACAAAGAAATGGGAAAACATTGGAATATTATTCAGCCTTAAAAAGGAAGGAAATTCTGACATATGCTACAACATGGATGAACCTTGAAGACATGCTAAATAAAAGACGCTAGTTACAAAAGGACAAATACTGCATGATTCCACCTCTATGAGAAACCTAGAGTAGTCAAATGTATAGAAACAGAAAGTAGAATGATGGGTGCCAGAGGTGGGGAGAAGGGGATAGGAGTTGTTCCATGGAAAAAGAGTTTCAGTTTTCCAAGATAGGAAGAGTTCTGGAAATTGGTCACATAACATGAATGTACTTAATGCCGCTGAACTGCACACTTTAAAATGATTAAGATGGTAATTTTTATGTTATGTGAATTTTACAACAATTAAAAGAAAACTTTTCTAACTCTTCTTTGTCCTCTAGAGAAAGCCCAAGTCCTTGTTAAGGCATAAATATCTGATTCTCCCCATCTGTGTCTGTGATCATGTGGCTTTCATCCTTTATTAGATTGATATGGTGTGTTGGTGACCCTAAGACCACCCCTCAGGGTCAATGATTCACTAGGAGGACTCTCAAGACTCGGCATATAGTCATCCTCAAGGCTAATATTTGTGACCATAAAAGGATATCAAGCAAAATCAGTGAAAGAAAAAGGTGATTTTTTTTCATTCACAACCCCAAGATTATTATTGGAGACTGGTCACATAGGCACTTTCTGCCTGGCATGAACCAAAATTCCCAACTCCCAGGAGGCAAGCAGACAGAATAAAGCACATTGTTTGTACAAGTGATCCAGGTGGTCAGCCTTATCCCTTATCATTTAGGGAAAAGTTCATATCAGTGTAGAAAACTGTTTACTCTACAAGTTCCTGGAGGCCAGCCAAGGGCACATCTTGCAAGCAGCCCTTTCTAAAGAGAGCAGTCTCGGGCCTCCTAGGTTAACTCTTGTCTGTACACCATCTGCACAACATCAACTTTTCCACTGCCTTCTCATCATAAACGACAGCTATATCAAACAACAGGGTGCTCCCCAAGCATGCAACACTGCCATCTACCCTTCAGCACAGGAGATTACCCTTACTGCTGGACACCCCCACCCTTCACCTCCTTACAAAGTTCTTCAAGAGGAACATCAACTGTCACCTCTGTGAAGCCTTCTCTGATTCCATGCGGCCAGTCAAATCACATACTCCTACTATGCTACCATTATACCCTATCCATACATCCTCGAGGTCAGTATCCCTAGTGCTTAGTACATGGCTTGGCATGGGCTAGTCACTAAGTACAATTTTGTTTAATTTTACAATATGTGGCTCATTAACTCACAGAAAAAATCAAGGAGCCCACATTACTCTGCATATTCCTTGCCCTGTCCTCCAACCCACATTTGTACTCATCTTTCACTCCTGTCTGAAAAACAGAGCCCTCTCCTTCCTTCCCAAGACTCTAGAACCTACCACCCTAAACCCCCACCATAAATTCAGTGACCATTCACCTTTGGGTTTGCTTACTCTTTATTCAAATATCAAACCGTCTTTACCAACAGTGTATTTCCTTCCTTGGGCACATAAACATGCACTCTAGAAAGCCCTCCCTATCATCCTGTAAGCTATATTTATCTAATCACCCATCAATCCTCCATCACGTCCTGGCCAACATTTTATAAAGAGTTGTATACCTCCACCAACTGCACCACCTCACCTCCCCCTTCTTCCTCAATCTACCATAAGTCAACCATAACCTTTCTGCCTCCCTGACCTGCCCTCCACTTAAGGCAGCCATAAACTCCATTCTACCAAATCTTGTGGTCTTATTTAAAGGTCCACAGCATAATGGAAAGTTAGCTCAGCCTGGCTTGGTTTCCATGATGGTACTCTTTCCAGGTTCTTCCATTTATCCAAAACTTTCCTTCTCAGTACCCTTTTTCAGGTCCTCTTCTGCTACAAGACCTTTCAATATTATTTGCCAGAATTATGACTCAATCTGCCTTTGTAATTCTTATTTTTACCTTTTTTCATTGTACAGACTCAGAGTTTTAGGGGGCCAATAATTAATACCTCTTTTTAGAGAAAAAAACAGAAAATGGAGATAAAGGTCCGCTGATGAAGCCGATGGCTTTACACGTAGAGCCAAAAAGGAGGGCTCCCCTTACCTCCTTGAACCACAGGGCCTTACTCACCCAGCCAAAACCCTGGCTGGACAACTGGCCCCAGGAGCTTGTAGACAAAAGGAAAGAATTCAGGGAGAACCTTCTTGGCTGTACATCTGAAGCCATCTTTTCCCAGACAAGGAGAATTAGTGGCCAAGTTGGACCCATGCAGTTCCTGTTCCCAATGTGACAACCAATTAGTCATTCCTGCCCAAGAGAAGAAGAGGAGGGAGGCCAGTAGTACAAACAAGAGACTAGGGAAACTCCATATCCATTAAACAACAACAAAACTGGCATTAATAACATTAATGTTATATTAATCATGAACAGATCAGACATGACTTGTAGGAATATTCCCTCCAGCTGCCACGTGGAGAATCAGGCCAGGCGTTATAAAGTAAGATGATGCATGAGACCATTTAGGAAACTGTCAGCTCAGTCAAGGAGAGATGACAAGGCCACAAGTCATATTGCGTTATAAAGGTAATGTTGAAGGAAAGTGGTAGCCAAGGCTTTTCCAAGATTTCAGAATTGGTCAACTGAGTGGATGGTGATGGTCACAAACTGTGGAAAGAATGAGCTGAGAGGTAGCAAGGAAGTTGGGGAGAGGTGCTGTGCAAAGATATGATAAGGTCATTTGAGTTATGCTGAATGTAAAGTGCCTACAGGGAATCTAGACAACAATGTCCAATAGGCTACTGAGTACACAGTACTGGAGTTCAGTGAAGATTATGCTGGGAGCTACAGAGTGGATGAGGTTGTCTGAAGAATGTTAGTTATCTCCTCCCCCCCCCCAAACAGTGCCATTTTATACACACAAATAGCCCTCTTCCTACTTATGACCCCCATCTTGGGAGACCTCCTTCCTGCTCCACATGTCAGAAATTAGCCAAGGCTTCTTACCTCTGCATACATATACCAGCTCCTATCACAGCCCTATCCCAGCTACTATAGGAAGCCCCTAAACACTGCTCTGCACCCAGGGAGTCACCATCCCAATCCCACTTATGGAGCAGGAGTTTGAGCACCTCGGTGTGTTATGTGCCAGGCACTGGCATGAACATGGGGTGAAAGTGGGTCCCACCTGGGTCATGGCCCCTGACAAAACTCCATCTCAGGTAGGCAGGGGCCCAGCACAGTGTAACACTTACCTGCTGGCCTGGATGTCCAGTTCCACAAGCTGCTCTGGTCTTCTGGGGCTTCTCTGTTGCTCTGGGGTCCTGGGGGCTGAAGGCTGCTGGGAGGGTGCAGCTAGGTGCCCAGGGCCACCTCTCACGACTGTGGGCCTCTCCTGCCAGGTTTCTCCCATCTTAGCAGCCACATTATTTTCTTCAGAACCAGCCAAGGTGCTGAGGAAGAGTGAGCACCTTTATGGAAGGAGTCTTTGGGACCAGTCCCTTCTTTACCCACTGCATGGTGATATCACCTCCTGTGGCCATACTTTCTGGAGAGTGTGCCATGAAAGCAATGCAACTCTTCAGCCTTAGGTGACAGGAACAAAAATACTCCAGCACAGACAATAAACTTATTACCACTCCCAGCTACCCAGGCAGATCTGCACGCAAGTAGGTGTTGGGCCTCTCTGTGCCGCTTTTACCCTGATGGTCTGTTGCATCCCAGCCAGATATCAAAAGTGGTCTGCTCAGATAATGCCAGTCCCTTAGCCAACAAGATATCCTGACACACCTACCACACCCCTACCTGTGACATACATGCTTGAGCCAAAGACAAATGTAGAGAAGGCCAAAGAGCTTGTTTCCTGCCTCTGTAAGCTTGGAGCTAGCTTTGCCATGGACTTAATCAGAGTCCTGTCCCATCTCCTATCTTTTATAGAATTACAGTAACAGAGACTGTCCTCATCGAGTTTGTGAATCAAGTCAAGATTCTCTGTAAAGAGTAATTTGGAGGTCTACTGCAACACAGGGGCAAGTGGGCAAATAAGGTTCCTTTGCCCTAGGCCTCAGAGCAAAGCCACTACAATTATAGGAAGTGTAATCCATCTTATCTATAAAAAGTAAATCTTAGTAAAACAGTCACAGGCAGTCTAATATCCCAGAGGTCTCCCATGCCCCTAATGAACTGCCTGGAAGTCAAGTGCTTAGACATAGGCCAAGTAATACTTCTTCCTGTAACTAGATGAAAGATCCAGTAGCCTACTACAGCTACTGCCAATTCCTGACACAATCATACTCTCCACATGGAAGATAACAACCCCTTCTAACTCTAACTTTCTCGCTCCCTTTCTCGCTCCCAAAAGACTCCTCTGCTGGTTGATCATGTTTCTTCACAGTGAATACATGTGCTTAAAGTTTACCTGCTCATCACGGAGAAAGAACATAAACCTGAAAATCCAAGACTTGCAACATAACAAAGAGGAAAATAGCCTATGTTTTACATATAAAGTCTAATAAGAAAAGTTTGTTGGGGAGGAGATGAACTACTCTGTGTCTTATTAAATGAAATCAGGCCAATAAAGCTGGTAAAAGGAAGCAGAGGCCAGTTTTCACAGTGTTTTTGAGGTGGAAGGAGGTATTCCTCTGGGGCTGCTTTATTTAGCTTGAAGTCTTTTATAAAAGGAGAATTTGACATAGTACTTTGTGCCAGGGAATGTTCTACATGCTTTACACAAACTCACTTGACCCGCAGAACAACCCTGTGTGATATGAACTATTATTACCACTATTCTACATGTAAGGAAATACAAACACAGAGTGTAAGAGGAAGAAACTTAGCATATCTGACTCTATATTGCTTCTATTTCCCTTGCTACTGTGACCTATAGCTTAGAAACTTCTGCTTAGCCCTGCACGTAGGCATGCTACAGCTCAGATTTGCAAAAGCCACTCCTCACCCAAGGAGATAAGGAAGTATGCACAGAAATGACTATGCTATGTTTAAGGTTTACGGGAACAACATGACCAGATTCTTGTAAACAAAGATAAACTGATCAAGGACAGAGAAGTTACACAACCTTCTGGGATGTCTGCAGATGTCAGTCACCTTTTAACTGCACCGCCTCCTGCTTTTTCCTTTTGCTAAATTTCTTTTGCTTCTTTTATAAAGCTTGAATTTCAGGCCAAGGGGAGATAGTTCCTTAGGACAACAGTACGCCATCTCCTTGATTTACTGGCTTTCTGGAAAAAGTTTCTTTCCTTACCCCAATGTCTTGCCTTTCCACTTATTTGTCCTGCAGTGAGCAAAACGAGCTTGGACTCGGTTAGAAGAGATGAAAATGATACCCAAGATCATATAGCAAGTAAGTGACAGAGCTTAAATGTAAGCCCATGCACAGGAATACATGCTCTCGATTACCATACTATACCAACTCTTCCTGCACATGTGATGAAGCAAGACCAAGTTAGACTAGAGAAGAGTTCCTCAACTTTGGGACAGTTTTACTACTCTGCAGGTTCGCCTTGCCCACTCCCATCACCCTTCCTCACCCAGTTGGGAATTAAGCTGCCTCTCCACAGGGCTCCAGAGCCCTGCCCAGGCAGATCTGCCCAGAAGGTCCCTCATGGGTGGAGGATCCGCTGCCCTCTCCGTATGTCCACAGCCCCTGCCCCTGGGCAGCTCCGAAGATCAGTAGCCAGTGGCCAGAGACGGCCGAGAGGCCAGGGCACCCTGCCAAACAGGTGGGGACCACAGGAGCCCCTTTCAGCTCTTTACGGTCACCCAGATCGCTCCCTTTCTCCCGCCTCCGCCTGGACTGTGGCGATGGTCCACAGGTGGTTAGAGGGGCTGCTTCAACCCAAAGGTCGGTGGCACCACCAGAGCCCACCGGACCAGCGGGGCAAGGGCAGCAAAGCCTGGGCAGGGGCGACGCAGGAGGGGTGGGGACAGACAACCGGGCTCAGCCCATTTGTGATCTTCGCGCACCATCTAGCGGCCGGAACTAGCACGGCAGCAGGAAAAGCTACACCGAGGCCGTTCTCGCCCAGGGCAGCCATTTCGCTCTGTGGACGGTCGCATTTCCCGACGGGCACTGCGACCCAAGCTCCCAGCTGCAGGAAATGGCGGCGAACGCAGGCGCACACCACGTTCAGAGCACTCGGCCCAGTGCGCAGGCGCACAGAAGACGGTGTCGTGCTCCACTACGCGCACGCGCACAGGCACGCGCCAATCAGGCGCGCACGCGCGAAACTGGATTTGTGTCCCGGCTGTTCAGACTCCTGGAAGAGTGCTGGGATCTCAACCTGCTAGTTTTCCACAGACATCGTGAAGGCTCCAGAGCAAGGTTTGTCAACTTCGTCATTACTGACATTTTAGACTGGATTACTCTATGGTGGATGCTGGTCTGTATATTGTAGGACGTTGAGTAGCATCCTTGGTCTCCACCCATTATTTGCCAGTGGCACCCTCCTCCCCGTTGTGACAATAGATAGTGTCTCCAACCATTCCCAAGTGATCCCTAGGGGTTCAGGAGGTGGGGAAGCTGCCTCTGGTTCAGAATTACCACCCTAGAACAATGATTCTCAACCTAGACTGCACGTGAAAATAAACTAGGAGTTTTTAAAAAAACATTGATGGTGTAAGCCACCCACAACAATTAAATCTAAGTCTCTGCATAGGGCTCAGGAAGCTTTTTTGTTTTTAAATTATTTTCCTGTTGATTCTCAAGTGCAGCCAGAGTTTTCTCCACTGCCCTATTGGATAATAAGAAGCTAGACCCTGCCCCACGTTCAGGGAATATTAGATGAGATCATGCAGACAGAGTGCTTTACACATTAACGAGCTGAGAGTTACCGGTTCTGGATCTTGAGAATAGGCTCCAAACAACAGATTTCATAAACTAGCTTTTTAAAGTTTTTCATGAAGCTTTTTTGTTGTTTGTTTGTTTGTTTTTAGAGGCTCTTCGTTGGGACTCAGCTTTACCACTTGTAAGCCCTTGAGCAAGTCACTTAAACTTTCTGTGCCCCAGTTTCCCCATCTTAGTCATTTTACAGAGTTGCTGGAAAGATCATAAAGCATCCAGCAGAGCACACTGTAGGTGTCAGTTATTGTTTTCACTCTGTTAACTGTCAGTGCAATCTGAAACCAAAAAGTCACATAATAGGATCTCATACCTCATAGCTTACCTGCTCCATCTATGGTCCCTGTCACTGGTTAGGCTCTAGCCACTCTATGCTTTGGAACATGCTAGTGTGTTCTCACTTCAGGGTTTTTAGGTCTGCAGCTCTTTTCTCTTTTCTAGAATTGGTTACTTCTCCTTACAGGAGCTTGCCTGAGTTGCCCCATGTATTAGCCATACTCACTGCCACCACTCTATCTTGGCTGTTTCTTTCAGAGCACTGTTCTTCCCAGGAGGCACAGAGACCTAGGTTCCACACCTTTGTTCCTACTGCGTGCAAACCTCACAGGATTGTGGGGAGCACTGTATGAGACACAGTGACTAGAGCGCTGTGCACACAGTAGGTGACCCAAAGTTAAGTACCTATTGTGGTCATTTAACAATATCTGGTATTACAGAATCCACCCTTTCGTACCTCAACAGGCCTTCTATTCCACCACTCCTCCACAAGGACACTCAGTACTAGCCACACTCAACTGCATACAGTGTCCAGGAAATACCAGGTTGTTTGGAGTGTTTTGCGTATCCTGTTCTCTTTGCTTGAAGGGCCCCTATTCACCTTTCAAGATTCGGCTCAAAAGCCACCTCCCCCACACATTTGTCCTGGGTTCCCCATTCCCCTGCTCCAGCATAATTTACTGTTCCTGGACTGGGCTTTACCTCCCATCAGCCATGTCTGTGTGCTCCAGCCTCCAGCACAGGGCATGTGCCATTCAAGTGATTGCTGGCCGAAAGAGTGGGTGACTTCCTGGGGCGCCTGTGTTGCTCAGTTGGTTTAGCATCCAACTTTTGATTTCGGCTCAGGTCATGGTCTCACAGTTCGTGGGATCAAGCCCCACATCCGTACTCTGTGCTAACAGTGCAGACCCTGCTTGGGATTCTCTCACTCCTCTCTCTGCCCCTCCCCTGCTTGCACTGTCTCTCCCTCTCAAAAATAAATAAACACTTAAAAAAAAGACTTGGTGACTTCCTGATTATGGAAGAATTCCTGGCGGAGTGGCAAGGTGTAGTGGAAGACTTTCTGGCCTCAGAGCCAGAGGCCAGAGGGTTCTAGCTGTGGCTTCACTTCTTGCCACATGCTTTGGACCAGCTCATAGGCCTTGCTAGCCTCACCTTCTAAGCCAGAGGCCAGTGCATACCTGAACTGCCTCTCCACCTCAGAAGCTCAGCACTGTTCCCTGATGTCTTACCCCTTCAGTTGTGCCTCCTTGTCCTCCAGGTCTGTTGGACTGTCACTCTTCTGGTCAGCTGGTCCAGCAGAGGGAAAAGTAGTGCTGGAGCTGAGGGAGGAAGCACACAGGCCTGCTGAGGCCTTAGAGCAAAGGAGACTGAGGGCCCTTGCCAGCTGCCTTCTCACAGGAAATGGGAACCTACATCTGCTGTTAGTGTTGCACAGATGCCACTTTGTGTGATAACATCTTGTGAGCCCTGGCTGAGAACTTAGCACCTGAGTTCAAGATCAAGCACTGCCCCTGATTAGCTCAGGGGTCCCTGGGGAAGTCTCCTGGTTTTGGGCTCCAGTATCCTTGCCTGACCTATACCTCTTAGGGCTGTGTGGGAGCCCAGGAAGATTGTTCTTTACCAAATGCTCCACACACCCACAGCAAACTGGCCACTCCTACTGGTGGACTGGTAGATGGAATAGGGCAGAAGCCTGCAGTCTGGGAATGCACAACCCCTCCCATTGCACCTTAGCACCCTAGAGCCATGTGCCCTTCTCAGCCACCTCCATATTCTCCCTGGGACTGAGCCTCTTAATGCCAGTTGGGTGTCCCTGACATTCCTCCCCCTGACTCTTGCTTGCTGGATTGGGCTGCAGTCCATATAGGAGGGTCTCTTCCCAAAGCCATCCCTTCTGCCACCTCAGCTTGGGTGCTTGTGAATACATGCTGTGCTTTCAAGGCTGATAGTTGTCACCACACACGTTTTGATCATCCAGGAGAGGGGGTACGCTGGCAGCTGAGCACACTCTGTGGAAGGAGTCCAAGCCCGGTCTGGGTTCAGGACTTTGTGTCTATACATCTACTGCCTCCCAAAGGGATGGCTTCTATCCCCAAAAGATGATGAGAACTGAAGGGCTGCTTGAACAGATGCTCAGGGCACAGTACTCACTTAGATCCCACAGCTACCTGACATTGGGCCACCGTGTCTTAGTGGGTAAGTGTATGCTCCCTGCAGGCACATTGCCTGGATTCAAATCAGCACTTTGCTAACTCTCAGCTGTGTGACCTTGGGCACATCACCTGAAATGGGGATGATAATTGTGTCTGCCTCATAAGTTTTCTGAGAAGAGTAAATGGGTTAATAGATGCCAAGTACTTAGAATAATATCTGGGCCCTAACATGTGCTAAATTGTTCTTGTAATTATTACTGTGGCCTGTGGCAATTTATAGAAGCAGCATCTGTTTGTATTCCATCTGTATCCATCAAATTGATACAGATTGAGTGAGCAGGTGCTGTCTTACCCAGTCTTCCGAGGGGGATAGGTTAAATTGTTTGTCTCTGTAAATCAGGCAGCTTGATGCTCACAGCATGCTGAACAGTCACAGCTCACAGCACCTCATTGTCCATGCTAGCCTGCGCTTGAATAACACACTCACTAATACTTCCTCATGTTTGTTCTCAAATCCATTTATCCCAGTTGTACTTGCAACCATAATTACTAAATTATTAAACTCATAAAAGTGAATGGAAAAGGAGTGGTTGTTTTTTGCATAAGAAACATTTTGCAGGGCACCTGGCTGGCTCAGTTGGTAGAACATGCAACTCTTGATCCCGGGGTTATAAAGTCAAGCCCCCCATTGGGTGGAAAGATTACATAAAAATAAAATCTTATAAAAAGAAACAACATTTTCCTTGGAAATATGATAAAGGTAAGTTTCTTAAAAATCATTGTCAAAATATGTAGAAGTAAGACAATGTAAAAAACTAGGTTAAAAGTCATAAAAATCTAGAAGATTCTTCAGACTGTTTTGGAAGTTAATTTGATGTTTGGCTTCATTTTAAAGAAACTGAAAGCAGAAAGCAAAGACTTTGTTTTAGGAGGGGATGTAACCAAGAAGAGTGACCTAGATGAATATTGAAAGATAAAGTCAAGAACTTGACCTAGTCACACTGGACCAGAGGTCTATGACAGCAGCAGTTAGTCTGCACAACTGTGTTGGCCAGTACACAATGAGGCGGGCTGCAAGTGTTGGGCTTTCAGACAGTCCTCCTCACTAGTGGCTTCTCAGAGAGCCAAGGCCCCAGTCCAGTGGCCTTTCCTTGCTCCTCCTGAGGCACAGTGGTAGGGTAGGTGTGCTGGCTTTGTCCATCTGCTCTGGAGCTGAACTATCTGTGCCAACATCAGCATACCTATCCTTTGTCCCCAAGGATGACTCATGCTTGGTTTGGAGCCACTCCTTGAATCACCTGAGAAAGTGGACCCTGACTCCACCCAGATCCAGGAACTTAGAGCCCAGCCAGACATGTTTATCTTCTCAGTGGGGCCACTGCTTTTCCTCTCACTGAACCACAGAGCGTAGCTAGCCAGAGGAGGTGGGTGGGACAGAAAAAGGAGCTTTGGGACTTGAGGAAGGAAAAGAAGAAAGCAGAGATGAAGGACCTCCTTCTAGCTTGTCCTCGGAGCTCAGCCAAGAAGAAAGAAGGCACGGATTCATCCATCATTTGGTCATTCGTTTGTTTGTCCCTTCACTCATTCCCCACATGTTCATCCTACTCCAGGTGCCTGCCCGGCAGGGGCAGAGCCTCCAGCTGCAAGTGGACCCTTGCACCTGCTCTGGAGGATCTTGAGAGCCAGTGGCAGAGGGTAGGAGAAGGAGCAAGATTCAAGCATAGGCAATTCTGATAAGTGAAAAGCACAGGAACAAAGGATGTGGTGGGAGCAACTGGAGAAGCAAACTGTAGACAGGCCTATGGGAAATGACCAGTGCTCAGTCCCCAGTAACCCAAGCAGTTTTGGCAGCTTGACCCTGGCCTGTCATCAGGGACATGAGAAACCAATAACTTGGCCATCTGCTTCCTTCAGGCAGCTTACCCTTCTTTCCCAGAGCCAATGTCTGCTTCAGTCAAGCCTTCAGGTGGGAAGCCCATGGCTCTGGATCCCACATTGCCATCACCTGACTGTGCACTTGACCTGTTATGGGAAGAGAAACATTTGCTGACTCTGATTAGGTTTTGATCTAATATAACTAAGATGTCCTGAGAGCAGGCCTCAAGGACTGGAAGCCTAGGCTCCCACTTGCCACCCTGCACTGCTCCAACTAGAGCCAACTGGACATCAGCAAGTATTTCTGCTTTTCTTCCAAACCTGATGGAATGGGAGCGAGAGTGGAGCCAAAAAATAGAGCAAAGTGGCAACTTGGGAGGAGGCTGGCACAATGTGGGGAAGCCAATGGCCAACAGAACAAAGGGCAAGGCACTTGGGGCCACTAATAAATGATAGAGCCCAAGGCAGAAACAAGCTCCCCCAGACATCCCAGGTCCCCTTCCCTCATTTCCATGACTGAGTCCCCATTGGGGGTCCAGAACCTCACACTGACAAAATGGTGGCAGACAGGCAAGACTGTGAGCTCTTATCCATTACTGGTTACCAGCTTCCCATTGAAGAAATGCTCACCACACCCAGGCTTCCTTGGTTTGGCTTAAAGGACAGCTCAAAGAGATGGTCATAGGATAGCTGGGAACAACCATCCCTTCTGGACTCATCATCCCCCACTGGCTCTGCCTCCCATCCTTGCCAGCCCCTGCCATGTCTCCCTTTATCCACAGTTCATCCTGGAAGTCTATGTTAGATGCTCTGTTGAGGCCAATGCATCCTTTGGTCACTGACTTCCCCAAACTGCTGATTTGGCAGGCTTGCTTGCCCTGGCCATCAGTAGGACTGTTTTCAGTGGGGGACAAAGGCACAGTGAAGTTGGGCCAAGGGCTGGATGGGGGTGGTCTGGCCTGGAGTTTTGTCCTCCTCTGCAACTGGCTTCCTGAGGGATCTTGGCAGGGGCCTGTCCCTCTCCAGACCTCATGCATTCCTTCATTTATTCTTTCAAAAGATATTCACTGAGGACCTGCACTGCCCCAGGCACTGGGGCACAGTGGAGAACTGGACAGTCCTGGTCACAGCTCCATCTGTTGACCTTAGACCATGGGCCACATGGGCTCTATGTTCCTCCACTGAGTTACCTTTCAGGGTCTGGACTGGGGCCCTTGCAGGCCTCCTCCCCAGCCAAGTCTCTCTTGGCCTCTCTAGGGCTAGGGTCCTCCTTGTCTTTGGAGCCCAGGGAAGACCTATGGAGGAAAGAAACATAAGTTAATGATCCAGCCACACTCAGATGAAGGCAGTTATTTCATCCCCAGATGCCAACTGTCTCCAAGGAACTTAAAAGCTGATATTGCAGGACTAGCCAATTATCAAAATGTCATTACTAATAACTACTGTTGATTGAGGGTCAGACTCCATTCTCATGATTCTGCACGCATTAACCCTCCACATAAACCCCAGGATATGGGCAGTGTATTTATCCCTGCCTATTTTCTAGATGAGTGAGTGGGAGCACAGAGAGCCTAAGCAACTTGCCCCAAGGTCCCCAGGTAACAAGGGGAAGAGCTAGGATTTGAACCCAGTCTGATTTCAGACTTCTGGACTATAATCCTCCATGGTGTTGAGACTGCTCCTAAGGTGCTAATTCAACCTCCCTCTGTTCTCTTTGAAGTAATCAGGGAGCCTCATGGTGTCTGATGCAATGGAGACACTCCTTTCATTATCACCATTCAGGACCACTAACCCAGTGGGCCACTCCTGCCTTCTTTCCCCAATTCATATGTCATGACTGTGACACCATCTCCTACCTCTCTTGCCATACCGTCCCAGTCTCCTTCACCTTTTCCTCCTCTTCTGCCCCTTAATGTTGGTGTTCTCAGCATTCCTTTCCATCTGCATGCTCCACTGCCTTGCCCACCTCCTCAGCTCCCATGACATCAACTGCTACCCTCAAGCCAATGACTTCCACATGTTCCCACCTCTCTGTGCTCCTGACCCATACCTCCAATGCCTTTCAAACTGGCCCTCAGTCAGCTCACCCTCAACGTGGCTAGAATTGACTGCCATTCCAAGCTGCCCTCAGGGGGATGACCAGGCAGCTGCCACCTTCACACTGGGACCTGTGCCCAGTCTGCTAGCCCCTCTCTCAATTCCCTTGATATTGTACCCCATGTCAACACTGACATTGAATCCCATTATTTCGGCTTTCATCTGTCTGCATATAACATGTAACTTTCTTGAATCCTGACCTCTCTCCCAGATCTCAACTAAAAACCCTCAAATGCCTCCCAGCAATTTGCATTTGGATGCCCACAAGTAAACTCATTATATATTCATTTAAAAATACTAAGTATATCACCCCTCCTTGTCCCTTCCCCCTGGTCCCCAGTAGTGTGGTGAGTTATGGAGCAAAAGGTACAGAGTGTGAGTCAGGCAGCCTGAGTGGGAGTCCTGGATCTGGCTGTTCTTGGCCATGTAACCTTGAGCAAGTTACTTGACCATTCAGGGTCTCAGTTTCCTCATCTGTAAAATAGACATAGTGACTGCATCTGCATCATGCACGGGGATACCTGCTAGGCTGTTGAGGCAGGGCAGGGCTTGGTGAATTCTAACTTTCCCTCTTTCTTGTTTCCCCAAATTGATTCCCCTTGTTGGAAAGTGGGGGAGGGGCACCCCCATGGGATCTCAATGGGTTGTTGTAGCTTTGCCAATCCCAGACAAAATACCAGAAGCCTTGTGGGTTCTGGAGTCAGGAGACACAGCAGGGATGTTCACTGGAGACAGCCTGGCTTCCTCATGCATCTCTTGGGGTTACTTTGACCCTGTTTCTCAAAGAGTGGTCACCTTAGGAAAATCAATGAAGCAGCTTCTGATGTTGCCTTATTAAAGATGTTGTCACACTGGATGATCCTCAATCATTCCAGCAACAAACGCTCCCACATTTCTATTCTGGGCCAGAGGGAATGTAGAGAACACTTAGCTGCAGCCCCTGCCCTCCAGGTGCACAGAGTTCTTGGCAAAAATTGACCCATGAGTGGACAACTGTGCATTGGCCCCACATGGAGACCTGGGAGACTGGAGCTGAGGGCCCAAGGAGGGAGGATACATGAAGGGTAGTGAGTTCAGGCTGCAGAGCCCAATCAGGGTGGGGGCCATTGCAGGGTTTTCCCAGGGGGCTGGCATGACTACTTCTGCCTTTTAGAAATCTCACCCAGGTAGAGATGTGGAGGGTCTAGGGATGGGGCAATAGGAGAATAAGAATAGGAAATATCTCTAAAATAGAATGGGTAGGACTCAGTGCCTTATTGGGGTGGGGGTGTGGAGAAGGAGGTACCAAAGAGGAGAGTAAAGGTACCTAGAGATCCATCAGGACTCATCTTGGATGACACCTCCTCCAGGAAGCCTTCCCTAACCAACCCACACCTGTGCTGGTGAGAGGCCCTGGCTTGGAGCTCCTACTGCCCCCGTGGGAATACACTCTGGCCTCCCTTCCCAGACTCTTGGATTCATGAGGCAGAATCTCAGTCTGGCTGCGTCACAGCTACCTTCTAGGCCCTGGCGCAGGGGTCAGGTGTGCACCAGGGGCTCAGTAAATGTTAGTTGAGTGAATAGCTAAATGAATAGCAGAGAGAGTGCTGCAGGATCCCTCCCACTACCTGCCCCTCCAAAGAGAAGTGACCCCTCCCTGCTAGATCTCCCCTTGTCCCCACCCCAGCTTCCCTGGAGTCCAGCTCCTAGCAATCGGCCCCCCATTTTGCCTGCCTGTTGCATGGCTCTCTGCCTTCTATTTTGAGGCAGGGGCTGGGCCCTCTGTGCTCCTTGCTGGTTGTCATCCTCCTATCCCTCACCCTCCCCAGCATCATGAGCATCATGAGCTGTCAAGGCTGACCTTGTGACCCTACCCTGTTCCCAATGGTCCCCTCACACAAGCAGAGGGGCTGCCCCAGTGGCTTCAGGGGGCACTGCAGAGCCCGTGTCCCCACCCAGCACAGCTGTCCTGTCCTGTCCCCAGCGCTTGGCAGGGCTGAGCCCTCACAGCTTGCTGGCGTCTGTGTCTGCCTCCCCTACTTGGGCAGATGGTCAGCATCTCTGCCCAGGGGACAATCACCACTGGGTCCCCAGGACCAGGTTTAGCCTCACATGAACCAAGTGCTTGCTCCTAAAGAGGTGTGGGGTGAATGAATGACATGGAGGCAAAGAACCCAGGTTGACCATGTCTTTTACCAACCAGCCCCTGGGCCTGATCATTTGCATCCCTTCCCACTGATCCCATCTCTAAAATGGTGTGGAAGGAGCCCAACAGGGCCCCCATACCTCATTCCTTCCAGGTCTGGGGTCATCAGGCGGAGTCCTGCCCCAGGTGTCATGATCTGCAGGCGGACAACTTCCTCACCTCTTGTACTGCAGCCAAGAAAGAGCCAGGGAGTCGCTGGTAAGAAAAGCCTCCCCCTTTCCCATCTGTGCCAGGGGTCCAAGGGCATTGTCCTTCAGGAGCCTCCTGGGTAATGCAGTGGGACACCCCGAACTATTGTCGTTTTTTCTCTTGTCTCCTCTTTGGCCTTTAGCTTTCTTGGTGCTACAGCTGAGCTTGGGCCACTGACCGCCAGGTTGCAGAGGAAGGAGAGTGAAACACCCCTTTACCAGTCTCCCACCCTCGAGCCCAGCCCCCTTCAAGCACAAGTGGATTCTGGATGGAAATGGGACTGTCCAGCCCCAAAGCCCTGTCTGTAGCTGCTGCCATGATGATGTCACCCATTTGCAGAGGTGAGCCCTGGCTGTGGTTCCACTGGAAAGTCCAAAGTGGCTATTTGTGAGGCCAGTGGAAATTCTGGGTATATGGGCTAATGGGGACTGATGACAAACAACATAGTAAGGAAACCTACAGACCAAATTTGGAGTGAGAGCCAGTGGGAGTAGGATATCAGAGACTTGGGGGATGAAGGCAAGTGACCATATGCCTGTGAACTGGAGCCCACAGAGAATCAGTCATTCTTAGCACTCAGAGGACCCCTTTGAGGGGTCAGAACCTGGCCCACAGGGAGGGATGACCACATACATCCCTCCAAGTCTGGTTCCATTGCAGGGCCTGACCCCCAGCAGGCTTGGGCCACGGTGATGGCCAGAACCAGAAGCAATATAGAGCTCTCTGGCTTTGTGGGGTACTGTTCACCCCAGACCATACATCCCCAGGTCCATGAAGTAAGGCCTAAGCCATCATTTAAGACCCAGCCCACTTACAGCCTCTCCCTCCTTTCCTCAGCTGCCTCTGGACACTGGGTTGGGCCCTTGGGTATAGATGGGGGTGAACCCCAGGCCAGGTGAAGCCCCAAGCCTAGTGTGTATGGGAGGGTTGCAAAATAGGAGCAAAGTAGCATGGGTCCTAACTGTACTAAAGTGTAAGGCTGTGCACAAATCCAGACCCAAAGGCACCTGAGAAGCTTCATGGAGATGTAGCCTCACTGGAGGCCAGCTGGAGGGAGGTGGGGGAGGAAGAGGTGGAGGCTGGCAGGGGTCTTAAATGCTGAAACCATATCTGTGGCAAAGGGGAAGCCATGGAATGGGTTTGAAGTGGGGGACAAAGAGCTTCACATGATTAGACTGGCACTTTAGAAAGGCCTCTCTGGGGTCCCATGATGGTGAAGGAGGGGCCAAGGTGAAGGCAGAGAGGTAGGTAGTCTTCACTTTGGGTGAGCCGGTTTGAGTTGGCTGCTCTCCTTGGAAAGTCACCTTGGAGTTGATCCTGACATCTGGCTCCAAGCTAAACTAGGAGGCCATAGAGGACTGGGTCAGTGGTCTGCCTGTGTATGTCCCTCCTGGGATTTGGCTGAGACCTAGCACATTGGAGATGACTGGGGGAAAATAGAAGGGCTTCCAGGGACAGGGGGCCTGGTGCACAGGGGCAGCTCTGATCTCTGCATGTCTCCTCCTACAACAGCAATGATGACAGCATAAAACACCTGGCCAGAACACACCCCACTTGGGAACATCACAGGCAACTAAAACATACTTCCTTACTGGTGTTTCTTGTTATGTGGCAGAGGAAATAGGAACAAAGTGTTATCCCAACCTGCCCAAGCTGGCACCTCTCCCTCAATGCCTTCCTCCTTTTTTGTCACCCCATTGAGCAATCCCTTCTTGAAGACCCAGCTCAGATGGCACCTCTTCCAGGGAGCGGGGGACTGTTATGGGTTGCACTGCATCCCCTGAAAGATATACTGAAGTCCTAACCCCTGGTATCTATGAATGTGCCCTTATTTGGAAATAGGGCCATTGCAGATGCAATAAACTTAAGATAAACTCATACTGGAGGAGAGTAGGTCCTAATTCAATGTCACTGGTGCCCTTATAAAAAGCGGACATTTGTACACAGACACACAGAAGGAATATGGCCATGTGAAGAGAGGGGCAGAGACTGGAGTGATACATCCACAAACTGAAAGCCGCCAAGGATTGCCAGCAATACCAGAAGCTAAGAGAAAGGCCTGGAACAAATTCTCCCAAGAGTGTTTGGAGGGAACATATAGCCCTGCTGACGCTTCTGGCCTCCAGGGCTATGAGAGGATACGTTTCTGTTGTTTTATCCATCGAGTTGTGACAACTTGTGACAGCAGCTCCATCAAATTCATACAGGGGCCTCCCAGCGTCTCTTCTGCAGCAGCCCACCAGCCCCACTCACTCACCACACCTTCAAACACAGATGGCTCTAGTCTAATCTTAAGTTGTCAGGCTGAGAGCCACTGGAGACCAGGAACACTCCTCCAGTGTGGCCCCAGCTACCTGTGGGAGTACCTCCTTCTCCCGCACCCACAACCGCATTTCCCTCAGAGGCTGGCAAAGTGGCGATATTTGTCCTTCATTTGAAGAAGGCCCTGCAAATCAGCAAGCCTGTAACTGGGAGCACCCAGGCACTGTGCCAAGGACTTCATATGCATTATCCCATTTAGTATTTGGGGGCAGCCTCAGGAAGTAGGTGTCACTACTCACTATTGTATACATGAGGAAACAGAGGCACAAGAGGTAAAGTAGCTTGCTCAAGGCCGGTACAAGGCACTGCCAGGGTTTGCCTTGTGCCAAAAGCTGTGCTTTTACTCACTGCTCTCCAGCTTACTCTGCCAGAAAGCATGCTGGGGCACAGCCTACTGGCCCTGCCATGGTTGAATGAGACAGAAAGCCAAGGAAGCTTGACCAGCGCTGTGACAGGAACAGCAGCCAGGCCTGGGGGCCCTTGTGCAGACCAGTTTCTCTGGAAGAGGGTATTTGAATAAGTTCAGTCCAGAAGGTATATAGGAGTTGTCCCACAATGAGAGGGTTAAAAACAAGATGAACCCAAGAAAATAAGTCCTGGGGTGCATGGAGGGAAGGTCTCCTCCACTGTTGAGCAGGGGGTGGGAGCGGCAGTAGAGACAAGTAGTTCAGATGTGGGAACTTGGAGCTGAGAGGCCTTGGAGATGCCAGGCAGGTCTGGTATCTAATGGAAGGAAAATGACAGCTGGGCAGCCCAGAGGACACAGCCTGTGGGTGTTCCTGTGGTGTACTCTTTCTGTTCAAACTTTCAGCCCTCCCTGAAGTCCCTGAGGAGTTTGGCACCTAAGACAAGGGCTTTCCTCTTGGTTGGACTGCCGGATGAGATGAGGAATTTACATCAGACTTGAGCCAAGGGGGGTACGGCAGGGGCAGACTTGGGGAGGCAGCCTCATCAGGATCATACCTGGAGACAAGGCTGTGATATTTTCCTTCCTCAGTCTACCATAAACCAGCTTTTTCTGAGGTGGTACAGCACCCAGTTTGGTTGAGTCACTGCTCCCCACAGGGCTGTACTCCTTCAAGGGCACAGCCTGGCCTGGAGTTCTCAGATAACCAGGCAGAGAGGAGCTGGGTGTGGGGAACTGATGGTGGTTGCCTGACCTGACCAGTGCAGGACCTGTCTGGTACAGTGGGGTCAGAAAGGAAGGCCACCCAGGACCAGACATAAGCTTACCTAGAAGCTGCCTGGGGGTTCCAGATATTTTGTGACTGCACAATCTGACTGAAGAAGCACTATGAGAAGTATCAAACTAAGCCTCCTTGACTAGCCCCTGTTGTACACTTCTGATGAGAACTCCTTCCTTCCCATTGGAGACTCCCCCACTGTGAAACATCTCTGGTATCTAGAACTTCCTGTAATCTGGTCCCAGTTCTGTTTCCTGGGGCCTCACAGGCAAGGTTTATCTGACTTCTGGCCTCCACAACTGTGAGACAGTATATTTCTGTTGTTTGAATCACCAGTTTGGGGTAATTTCTTACTGCTGCCCTAGCAAACCACTATACCCACCTTGCTATGGCAGATGATAGGTATTAAACATCCAAAGGATGTGTTAAAAAGCCTCTCAAATACATATGTTGCAGTCCTAACCCTGGTACCTCAGATTGTGACCTTTATTTGGAAATAGGGTCACTGCAGATGGAATTAGTTAAAATGAGGTTATACAGAAGTAGGGTGGGCCCCAAATCTAAAATGACTGATGTTCTTATAAGAAGAGATTAGAACACAGACATATACCCTGGGAAAAGCATGTGAGGAGACACAGGGAAAGGTGGCCATCTACAAATCAAGGAGAGGCCTCCCTCCCAGCCCTCAGAAAGAACCAACCCTACTGATACCTAGATCTCAGACTTCCGGCCTCCAGAACTGTGAGACAATACATTTCAGGTATTTGGGTCACCATCTGTGGTCCCGGATTATTAGCTGCCCTAACAAACTAAGCCCCTATGTCCCATCAATCCCCAAGTTGTATCACTGCTGACTTGTGAAGAGCTCTGAAATCTTTACACTTGTTTAAAAGTTCTCATGGACAGGGGCGCCTGGATGGCTTAGTCAGTTAAGCATCTGACTCTTGATTTCGGCTTAGGTCATGATCTCACGGTTTTGTGAGTTCGAGCTCCGTGTCGGGCTCTGTGCTGACAGCTCGGAGCCTGTTTGGGATTCTCTCTCTCCCTCGCTCTCTGCCCCTCCCCCACTCATGCTGTCTCTGTCTCTCTCAAAATAAATAAACTTAAAAAAAAGAAATAAAAGTTCTCATGGACAAAAGTTCAGACAAACAGGGAGGATCAAGACATGGAGGCAATGAAGAAGAGGAGCAGTGTTGTTGGGACCATGGCTTCAGGATGGCCTCACACTCCTAGCTCCCTCTATGAGAGAAGGTCTGCAGCCTTGCTCTCCAACAGCGTATGCTATGGCAGGTGGCCCTATCTCCCTCCTAGCACAGAGGAGGTATCCCTGAGGGACTGTGGTCACATACAAATTTTTGTGAGACTTGAACTGGGGAGGAAGTAGGGGCTTGCAGTGGCATTACAAGAATGGCCTCTGGGGTCCCTAAAAGTGACCTGTAGAGAAAGGTGCTCTGCCTCTCTGGCTTCAGGGTCTTCCAAGAGTGCCATGGAGGCATAACACTTAGTAGACTTGGATTTGGACAAAGCTCCCAGTCCAGGCAGGAGCTTTAAACCGCAGCAACAACAGGGAAGTGGTGCTTGGAACAGGACTTACCTTGATTCACTGCAAAGTACAAGGAGGTACTGATTGCTCTTCATTTGCAGATAAGACAGCACCATTATTTGCCTGGACACTCAGGGCTCAGAAATCAGACCAAATCAGGGCCCCGTCTGTAGTGAGATCACCAGCACTCAGCCTGCCCCTGTCCTGTCACCCCAGTCCCAGACCATCCCATCTGACCAGCTTACAGGCCAGAGCCAGCTTATGGCACCCACCTGGGCTCCCAGCTCCTGGCAGGGCTGGGCAGACTCGGCATGTGCTCAATCCAAATCGCCCGAGACACTTTGGCTCTGCCTCCATCCGCACTGGCAAAGAAGGCAGCTGTGAGTGGGACTGGGGACTGTAGAGCCTCCTTCCCCAGCAGGAGGCAGAGAACACAGCTGGCAGGTTGAACTTGGACAACTTACAGAAGAGCTATAAACAAGCCCAAAAATGGCAGGGCTAGCACTCTGATGGTAGGCCTTCTCAAACCCTATGGTTAGTACTTTTTCCTAGGATGCTGTGTCCACCACTGGGTTAAGTTGACACAGATAAGCATTAAAAAGACAAGAGTGATGTACTCTCGCCGGAGGACAGACTGTTTTTCTCCTTTTAGCCCTAGGACATCCAGCCAGAAAGCTCTTACTGATTTCTGTGCCCCATCTTGACACTGGGCACATGGGAACATTGACCCAGAGGCCCTGCAAGGAGATGACCTAGCAGAGCTTCCCAGTAACAGTGGCAGGCAAGCCTGGCAGCCACCAGCCCCAAGCAGAGATGAGTAATTGATTACCTGCTCGAGCCAGGAGAGGATCTTGCTAGAGCAGGTAGGTCCTGGCTCTTCTCAGAAGGCCTGTCCTCATCCACCACCTCAACCCTTTGGGCAATAAGAGAAACAGATGCACCGCCTGTCCCCAGGGCACCTGTGGCCTGCTCAGCTACCCCAGAGCTTGCTGTTCCTGAAGGATGTGATTTCCTTCAGTGCTGTCTATGGCCATGAGGTGGCCCAGCCTGAAGGCTCAGCAACTCCAGTTTGGGATAAAGGACAGCATATCAGGTTGAATAGTGTCCCTCCAAAATCCATGTCTGCCTGGAACCTGTGAGTGTGACCTTATTGGGAAATAGGGTCTTGGCAGATGTAGTCAACATAAGATCAGAACAGGGTGAGCTCTAAATCCAATGACCAGTGTCCTTATAAGAAGAGGAAAATTTGGACACAGACACACAGACAAAAGGTCATAGGGTGATAGAGGCAGAGATTGGAGTGATGTGTCTACAAGCCAAAGAATGTCAAGGGTTGCCTGCTGCCACCAGAAGCTGGGAGAGAAGCCAGGGACAGTTTCTCTTTTGCAGCCTCCAGAAGGAACCAATCCTGCTGACACCTTGATCTTGGACTTATAGCCTCCAGAAATGGGAGACAGTACATTTCTTGGGTCTATGCCACCCAGTTTGTGGTACCTTCTTATAGCAGCCCTGGGAACCTAATACAGCCAATAAGAGCATGTCATTATGTGTAATTTTCTTTGTGCTGCCATCACCCTTTCCTGACTTATTCCAGCTTTCAGTTCACTTTGCGACCTTGTCATGGATGCTTTCCTTGTTTACCTCATGGAATATCCCTAAAATTCAACTTTCCAGAAGTCTCTTCCCTGTACTCCCCAGATATTCTCTCCCAGAAGATATTCTGTCTCAACTGATGGGGACACTCCTCTCTCACTCAACCGGAGTGTCCTGATGCATTGATAATTTCCTGTTGAATTCTGTTCACCTTTTAGGGCCCATCTCCAATACCATGGTCACTTCCAAGGACCTGGGGCCAGGCAGAGACTCCCAATGAAAAGCCTCTAGACCCCAGCCCAATAATCCCTCCTGCCAAGGCATTGTCCAGCCTGTCCCTGGTAGGGTGGGAGGGAGGGCAGGGGAATGACTCCTTTTCAGCCTGGTAGCTACTTTTGCTTCCAAACCCCAGAAGCCCTTGGAAATACTAAGGCTCTATTGGGGGTCAGGGGTCTAACCCTGTTAGCAAGTGGAAGTTTCCAGCTACAAGCTATGTTCCGTCTGCTAGATCCTGCCTACACAGAACTGCCTGCTGAGGCCACAAGAGCCACCATACCCACCTAGTTGCTCATCTGGCCTCCAGACAGAAGCTACCAGGCCCTCACAATTTCCCTTGCTTGGGGACAGAGGCCCCTTCCCACTCTGCACCTGCTTTCCATGGTGCCCATACTCCACTCCTGCTCGCAGGAGGCCTTCTCTGCAGCCAGCAAGAGGCTTACAAGGCTTCCCTTGTGGACATTTACCTCTTTGCAATGAATGGGGCCTGCATCTCCTGGGCAGGGCTGCTGGAAAGGAAGCAGAAAGGCAATGTGTTGGACAGAACCCATGAACAAGTGACGTCATGAACACTCTGCTTTATAGGGTCCTGGGCCTCTCTCTTTCTCACTCATAGTACCTCATTAGCCCTGATGGCAGGAGCCAGACATCTCAGTTTTCCAGAAAGAGCATCTGAGAATCCCGGAAGGTCTGACTAGTAGGAGGGGAGGGGAGCCAGTTGGTAGCTGAGCTTACCCAGAAGCCAGGCCCTGCTGTGTCTCCTGTTGTGTAACTCACCTGGTGCTCTTCTTGGCTGCTGACAGAACATAGGAGTGCTCCCGGGGAGCTGTCTTCCTCACCACACTGCTTGCAGCCTCTGACCTGTGGTAGCACAGAGAGAGGGTATCTATTGGCATAAGACAGGGCTCACTCTGCCAGCATAGCCCAGCAGCTACCCAGGATGGCTCAGGGCCACTCCAGGGAGGCAAGGAAACAGAGACAAAGGGAAGGGCAACCCCCATTTATCAAGCATAGACTGTGGGCCTGGCCCTGTGCTGGATGCTACAAATCCAAACTGGCTCATTGAGTCCTTACAACTTAGGAAAGTAGGTGCTAGTATCACTCACAATTTACAAATGAAGAAACTGAGGCACAGGGAACTTTAGTGACTTGTGTGAGACCACACACAATAGCTGATGGCAGAGTGGGCAGTCAGTGCTCAGCAGCCTGGCTCATGAGCTTCTGGCTCTTCCCCTATACCTCCCAGGCCTGGGACCACTGCCACTATAGACTCTACCCTTAAGATTGCCCATCTGCCAGACCTTCAGCACAGGAACTGTGCTGTGTTTCCTAAGGCACAGAGGACCCAACAGACATTGGGACTTGGGGCAGGCTCAGCCCAGGGGGTCTCTTCAGAGCCTAGCTGCTGCCCAAACATCTGGGCCTCATTTTGGGGTGAGGGGCACTGGCACCTCCAGAGCATGGCCCTGCCACCCAGGCATGCAGGGCCTGCACAGCATACAGCATACACAGCATACACATAGCACACACGGCATACACACAGAGGGCTCCTCCCAGGAGAATGGCTGATTTTGGTCCAATTTGCTCAGGACCCTTTTTAAGCAAATTGATATAAAGTCCTAAAGCATCTCCCTCTGTATACTCTGTACACCCACAGTTGAGGCCTCCCCCAGACCCTCATTACCTATGTTCTGCTCCATGAAAAGTTCATAAGGGGTCCTCTGAGCTTGCCCAGCACTGAGTGGGTGGTTCTGGGACTCAATGAATGACACCTGTTGCTGGCAGCCACTCCTCCAGCAAGCAGGCCAGCACTAATGTTGTACATATTGTGCATTTCATCACTGCAACTGGCATAATTCCTATGTCACCAGTAGACAGAAACTTGGGCCCCTTCCCTGCCTGTGGGATGCCCAGTGAGCACCGTTACCTCCGTTTCTGCTCATCAGATGAGAAGGGAACCTCCTCCTCTTCTGCATCCCCTGATGCTGAGCTGCGCCTGACATTGTAGGGTGCCCTGGGGGAGGGGGGAGGTTGTGAGGATGCTGTTGGTTGTGACCCCTCCTCCCCCATCTCTGCCCCTGCTCCCTGTCACAGGCTGCCACCCTCAGTAGCTTGGCTTCCTGACTTACAATAATAGCACATGTTGGCATTCTGCCTCTGAGCCTTTGCTTATGCCAGTTCTTCCTCCTCGAGAGCCACTCCTCTCCTCTCCCCTTATTCCAACCCTAACTGTCTTCCAATACCCATTTCAAGCCTCTCCCCTTCTCCAGAAAGATTTCCTAGCTGCTCCAGGTCACTGGATGGTTGTGACAAGGGATATAAAGCAATATAAAGATGTGGGGCCTCTGGGAACTGCAGATTCAATACATGCCTCTGTCCAGAAACCCCCTCCCTGGGCACATAGTGAGGGGCTTATTTGATAGGGGCCAGAAGGGGAGCCCCAAAGATTTATACCCAAGAAGCAGTTCAGATTTCAGCACAAAATGCCAATCACCTATAGGCTGCCAGGGCTATCAACATGTTCAGGATCATTAGGCCCCAGAGCAGCCTGGCCTACACCCCAGAGGGGTGCAGAGGCATGTCCAGGAAACAGAGTCAGCCAGCAGCAGCCCCAGAGCCATGACCCATGACCCTTCCTCCAGACCCACTGGCCCCTTCTATAAGCTTCTTAGAGCCCCTGCTTTGCCTCAGATCAGAAGTGCGATGTGCCACAGGTCACAGTGGCAACTGGTAGGAATGTCAGGCTGGCACTCCAGGGCCAGGCTTGGATGCAAGAAACCAGCTGCCCTCAGCAGGCCTGCTGTTTGGGCTTGTCCTTGAAGGAGGAAACTGAATTGGGTCTCTGCGATTGCATACTTACAGCTTCTTGTAATCCTCAGTGGTCATCTTATAGCCAGAGGAGGAGGGCCGAGGAGGCCCAGTGGGAGCCGCTCTCAGCAGACCAGCAGCACTGGAGAGGAAAGGAGTTTCCATGTGCCCACTCCCAGGCCCCCTCTTGCTTCCAAATTTGTCCACATAGCCCAGCAGGAATGTGGCTGGTGGCCTTTCCTCTTTTCTCTCAGCCCTGGCACACACCCAGATCATCTGTGCCATTCTTAGCAGGGCAGCCCTCCTGCCATACATTAACCCAGGCCCCTGGACCCTCCCTTTCTGATGGAGCCCAGGTTCAACTTGACACCAAGGTGCTTTGATGACATGCCACTTCAGCCTTCTGGGAAGAAGGTAAAGTAAAGCACACAGCTCAGTGCAGTCAGCCGGCAAGTCAAGGCTGGAAACCCCTCCCAGACTCCTCCCTGTGTTTCTGCCCCGATGACCAGGGCCAGCCAGGTAGTGGCCCAAGGTCTCGCAGAGGCCTGGCTGCTGGGAAACCAGACTGCCCAATCTGGGTCATACACCCACTTGGGACTGTGTGTCCCAGCACCACTCTCCAGGGCCCTGCCCTACACAGGAGGAGAGCTGCCATCCGCCACCCCTCCCCACCCAGTGACAGACACAGTAATCTCTCTGCCATGAGCCTGGCCTAGGCCCTCACACCTGGTGCTTGGCTTAGGCCCTCATCCCGAGGACACACACCTTTTTGGAGCTCCGTTGGCCTTGGGGAACTGCCGAAGTGGCTGACATGAGCTGTCTATGGGCTTGGTGAACACTCCCCTATAAGAGAGCCCAGAAGAAATAGCCCTGTGAGCTCCCCTGTGAGAAGCCAGGGAGCAGTGTGGGCAGGCATGGGGAGGCAGGCAGGGTCCTGTGGTCACCTACCGGATGATATAGCCAGTGGGAGCCCTTGTGCTTGGAGGCCTGCCGAGGGAAAAGAAGGGATGAGGTGTAGCAAAGATGACCTACTTTCTCCCACACCCAATGCCAGCAAAGTGGATTGGCTGGTGGGTGCCCCAGTGTGGCCAGAATGAGGGGAACAAGAGTGGCTGGACACTTCCCAAGAGAGCCAGCCACCCTTTCACCCAAAGCCAGGCTTCCTGTTCTGCTCTCTCATGCTCCCCAGGAAAAGTACCAGGACCAGTGCAGGATGGCCCTGGCTCATAGGAAGAGCCCAGGAAGGTGTGTTCCATGGCTGAGCATTTGTTACAGAGGGGTTTCCTCTAAACTCAAGCTTTTCCCTGGCCTTCCAGGCCCCAGAACTCCCCTGAACAAGAAGTCTTCTGGGATTGCTGACAATGCTCCCACCCTCTATTCTCACAACTGGAGGCTGCATGGTCAGAGGCCTGGGGTTGAGGCATGGCAGGGAGAGCCCAGGGTCCCGGACCTGACCACACAGCCTCCTATGGGGAGGCTCATGAGGGGCCAAGGGATAGAACCAAAGGCAGCTCCCCCACCCTTCCTGCTCCTTGGGGCCTCTCTCCTCCAGCTCCTGAGAGGCCCACATCACAGTCTTGATGAAAGTTTGGGATTAGAGGGCATGGCTGGAAAACAGACTGCACATGCTGGGTGTTTCCTGCTTGGGAGCAACTGAGGGGGCTCAGAGGACCAGTAGTGGCATGCAGCAAAAAGCTGCGAGTTTGGGGTGCAGGGGCAGGAGACAAGGATTCAGCAGATGGCACTTCTGTCTAGGAAGAGAGTAGCTTAGGACTTGAGAAGGGGGAGAAGTTGGTCTAAGGGAACCCCATGCAAGCAGGTGGAAACGGCAGTGCAGAGCCGCAGTGTTCTCCATCATGACAGACCCTGTCCTTAATAGAGACAGCTTCCTGCAGATGACAAAGTTTCAAGCACACTTAGGGTGGGACCTGAGAAAGAAAGGTCACTTCCCCTCATCTAGCCACACAAACATTTTTGGCTTGGGGAGGCTAGGCCATGGTTCCTGGCTCCCCCGTGGATCCACTCCATTCTTCAAAGGAGAAGGAGAGCCAGGTTTATGTAGACTTCCAGGTATCCTTGCTCTAGGCCCTGAGTCACAATGCCCCAGGATGTGCTTTCTAAACATAGCCCCAAACAGAAGCCCAGGGTGAGAACCGCACCACCCAAAGTAAACTAGGCCCCTAGTGAGTAGACTATCTTTAAACCATCCTCAGGCCTTCACCAACTTTGCCAACTGCAATAATCACAATCAATAATTCTCTCTTTTATGTTCATCTCTCTATTTGGTTCATGCCTGTGTTCCCTGCTAAAATGTCAGTTCCCTGAGGAGAGAACACATGACCTGGCTGGTAGTGGGTGCCGAGTCAGGGAGGGGTGGCGATGGGCAAGTCCATAGTTGTCAGAGGCAGCCCCAGAAACTTAGCAGTGAACTTGGATCCCTCCCTTCCAGCTACTGCCACTGCCTCTATCACCACCTGAGAAAGGCCCTGGAACTGCCTTCACTGCCAACTGCCTGCCACCTGTGTAGCAAGACTCAAGCCTGAGGTTTGCATTCCCACAACTCTGATTTGGCAGTGCTTCAGAGCATCCCTAGACACCAATTGGCAAAAGTCTTCAAACTACGGAGGAGGTGGGTTGTTCCCTTTGGCCAGCTGTCAAAATATGTCATCCTGAACCTGGGAGACCGTTGGAACAAATGTGTCCATCTCTTCTGACACACTGATTCCTCAGTGTGCTCACTCAGCAATCAGAGCTACCTGTGGGAGAGTCACGTGTGACTCTCAAAGCTGTGTAAACCACCTCAGAGATGTTGTCTCACCCCCTACAGAGACTTCTCAATGTCCAGTACGCAGCTGGAACCATGGAGGCCCATTAGGTAGCCAGCCTCAAGGTCACACAGCAAGGCCAGGGACCTGACCCCAGTGACACCTGCACTCCCTTTCCCAAGAGGGAGCAGAGCAGAAAAACCTGTCTCTCCTGTGGATTTGAAATGATTCACTGCAGATCCTCACATCTACTATGAGTTTGGGCTCCTCCTTATCCCCTGAAGACTGTGGCATGAGGCCCACCCACTGGCCATCAGGCATCACCTCTTACCTGGTCTTTGGGACTTCCCCAGCTGATGAAAAGGATGTGGCTCGACTCCGACCAGGAGGCAGCTCTCTGGAGAAAAAGGGATCCTGAAAGAGTGGCTCCCTGCCATCAGCCACCCTGCAGCCTCCATCCTAGAGGTTGCCTGCTGAGTCCCAAAGCAGGTGACGTGGGGTACAGTGCATGCACCCCAAGAACTCAGCTCACCATTTCCATCTCACCTTCTCCTTCCCTGGCCTGCCTCCACATTCCACAGGCAAGTATGTACATGCCCACTCGGCGTCAAGGGCTTTCCCACCCTGTAACTTTGGTTGAGTCTTGCCCTCAGCTGGATTGCTTTCCCGTGCTCCGCCCTCCCCAGCTGGCCTGTGGCCACATGTCCCAGCTGAAGTCTGAGTGGCGGAAGTCCCTCAGCATCCCCAGGTATCAACAGGCCCCTGTGGATCACAGCCCCACCCCACCTCATTGTTGCTGGCCTACTAGCCTCCTGGACTTACAGGGTGTGGCCCTCCGATTCATCCTGCTTGGTGATCCAGCTCTTGTCCCCCTTCAGTGTGGTTCGAACCTTCATCTGCTTGAGGACATTATTGCGTTCTTCCTCACCTGGTAGGAGCGATTTCCCTGAAGGGGGGCAAGGCCAGGCAGCCTCAGAAGGGGAACCCAGCACGAGGACCCTGAAACCTCCCTTCCAGCCCTCCCAATATGCTGCTCTCACTCTGCTTCAGTGCTTGTGGCCCTTGCAAGGCAGGCCACACACCAAGCCTGGGAGAAGAGGGAGTCCAGGTCTCACCTTTGGTGCTGCCTCCAAGAGCTGAGATACTCATGGCGCTTGCTCTGCAGATTCCTTCTCAGTTGATTCAACAGTGCTCCTGGGGGCAAAGGCAAGCACATGGCTTGTCACTTCATGCATTTATAATGACTCGCAGGTCATCATGTGGTCCCTGACTACCCTTTGAGTATCAGGAAGCAAGAGTTGGTAGAGTCTGGGTGGTAGGCAGAGGACAGGGAGTGAGCACACACTGGACCTGCCACTGTCTGGTGGTAAAACCACCTGTCTGCCTAGAGCTGCTCACTTGGGGAATGGGCTGCCATGGGGCTGTCTATTCAACAGATAGCTTATAAGGGCAGATCACTCCCCCCCCAAGAGAGTTCTGATGGCCAGATTCCAGGCCCAGGTGAGTGTAGGGGAGAGAGTGACAGCAGTGGAGCCTCCACAGGGCAGGCTTCCTGGGGGCTGGCACTAGTAGACTCAGAAAGAGGGGCTAAAGGAAGGGAGGGGGCTGGGAGACCAGCTGCTTTGGAGTTGGACTATCTCACTCACTCTTTAGTGGCTGTCTGACAGACCTTGGGCCAGTCAGCTAATGTGTCCAGTCCACCTCAGTCTTCATTTGTAACATGGGATTTTAAAAAGTCTACCCTCAGGACTCTATGAAGGCAGAATGCATCAATGTTCTTGCAAATGCATGCCACCACCTGGCACAGCAAAGATCGCAGGGCAGTTGGACGGGAGCCAAGCAGCAGTGAGTCTCAAACTGTCTTCACTGGGAGAGGGGACTGTCAGCGGTCCTCAGTAAGAACCATCAAAGCCTAAGAGTGTGCAGCCCTGTGTCGGTCAGGGGTTTGCTCCATCTCCAGTGGGGAAAGCCCAGGGCTCCCCTGACAACTTCGAGTAGTGCTCAGGGACCAGGTGAGGGTTGGAATCTGGTAAGGAATTGCTGTTGTGCTCTGCTTTCTCATCCTCTCTATTCTTGCCCTGCTTTCCTTCCTTGTCTCTTCTCTGCCCTTGAGCCATGTGTTTCCCTCCTGTGGCCAGTGAAAAGTGGACCACAGTGGTCTCTGAGGACTTCACAGCACTGTGAAGATCTTTGTCTCAGAAGGGCCTGGGGTGACCAAGCTAACTGTCCAGGCTGGGAACAGACCAGTAATGCAGGGAAATGGAAGGCCCATATTGTGGGTCTAATCCTAGTCCTGGCCTGCCACAACTAGCACTGTGGGCCTCAATAGAAGGACTAGAGATTCAGGCAAGTGGGCATGATAGGAAGGAGGGGCCCTGGACCTGCAGGCACAGTCCTAAGGCAGAGCAGCCTCCCCCTTAGGAGTCTGCCACCCTCTGGGCCCCTCCAGGGCCAGGCCCTGAGTGGCCAGGCCCTGCTGCCAGCTGGCAAGGCCTGGACATGTTTCCTTACAGGTCAAGGGCACACTAAAATGGTTAAGGTAGGGGCCAAGAGCAAACCAAATTTGCCACATCAGCAAGAGCTGGCTTTTCCATAAACTGCACTGAATGAGCAGCCCAGGAGGCCCAAACCTGCTGTGTGCCAGGAATGGCACCTCATCACAGCAAATGGCAGCCCCACTGTTTAGCCCCTGCACCAAGGCTGCCACGTCAGAGTTCTATTGAGCAGAACTCATTTCATAGGTGATCATTGGACCACATACATTCAACTGTCTCATCCCAGCAGCCCATGGAGTAGCCCCACTGGGCAGGGCACACAGACACAGTTGCCACCTGGGATCTTGGCCCCTCAGTCTCCTGGTGCTGCTGACTGACTGGGACATTGGGCCAGTCCCTCACCTTCTCTGGGCCCCAGCTCAGGGCCTCCTACTGCTGAGTCTTTAGGTTCCCTCATAAATTCATCAGTTTCTCCTTGACAAACCTGTTGACCACATTGCCTAGAAGTTTCCTGCCAAATCAGAACCAAATGAGCCACCTCCAAAATCAGGACAGACTCACACACATGCAAAATGACAGAGGCAGGGGGGCCACTGGGAACTTCCTGACCAAAGGGGCAGGGACACATATAAGAGCCCACAGCAAGGGAGGGTGGAGTTGCCTTAGGTCCCATTTGCACAACTAAGACCCCAGTCAGAAGACTCAGGGCTTATTGCTCCACGTCACCAGGCAAAGAGCAGGGCTGATATTGCATCTCAGAAGTCAAATGTCCTCTTTTGATGGGACAGTAAATCTGAAAAAGTCAAGAAGTAGTCTTCCCATGGGATTGAAGAAGGCAGCTCTTTGGAACAAGAGACCTTTAAACTGATGAGCCCCAGCCAGACAGATGGACACCTGAGGTCTGAATCAATGTCCTAGCTGCAGAGTTGGCTTTTCCCTCCACTTCACCAGTCCCTCCTCTCCCTGCACCCGCTTTCATCTGTGCCTTATTCCCACAGCTTGGCCCACATCAGCCCTCACTTCTCACTCAGCTTCTGCTGGCTGTCCACTGTCTCTAAGCCTGGGGGCAAAGTCTCCAGTCCCTGGAGCCAGCTACTTTTCTCACAAATGCTCCTCGATGTTGACACTGTGCTCCAAGAAGACCATGTATCTCAATATCCCTAGAAGGTGGCCCTGCCACAGTAATTCTCATGCCTTTGCTTATGCTGATCACTCCCACCTGAGATGCCCTCCAACTCCTCCTGCTGAGCTGAGCCCTGCCCCTACATCAGGGGCCCACCTGTCTTGCCAGCTCCTGCTCCTACTGGGTTCTCTCCTCCTCTGACCTGGGTGCCTTGATACTGTTGATCAAAGTCTTTCCAGATAAGACCTGCTCCCTCCACCAGCCTCAGCAAGAACAAAACCCAGACACCCCCTCAGACCCCAACACATACCCTGCACTGATTATCTGCACTGAAGCCAGGCAAAAGCCATGCGTCTGACTAACCATACATTGCCACCTCTTCTTGGACCCAGGTCTCTTCTCAGACCCACCATGCCCTTCATCCCCAATCAATGGACAGCTGGGAAAACCCTCACTACAGACAGGAACAGCTCCAAAGAATGAGTCACAGACCACTCAGGAGTATGTTTCCCAGGTAGCACTCACACATTGTTGGTGGGCAGGTCAATGGGTGCATCTTTTCAGAGGACAAATCTCTATATGTATTGAAAGCCTTGAGAGGGTAAGACCATTGGTCCAGCAGCTCCCCTCACAGCAATCTCTCCTAAGGAGACAAATGAGTAAGCAGAAGAAAGTATACAAGAGGGGTGGTGTCCCAGTGTTGAGTATAATGGTAAAAATTAGGCAGTAATCTAAATTCCCAACAGTGATATTTAAACATAGTATGACCCATTATTTGAGCAAACACTATGCATTTATTACAAATGATATGGATATATAATGGCATTTAACAAGCCTTCATGTATATGGTTTCCATATATCATTAAGTGAAAAAAGGTTTTTTTAAAAAAAGATGTGTCGGGGCACCTGGGTGACTCAATCGGTTGAGCATCCGGCTTCGGCTCAGGTCATGATCTCACGGTTTGTGGGTTCGAGCCCCGCATCAGGCTCTGTGTTGACAGCTCAGAGCCTGGAGCCTGTCTTCGGATTCTGTGTCTCCCTCTCTCTCTGACCCTCCCCTGCTCACATTGCCCCTCTCTCTCTCTCAAAAATAAATAAAACATTAAAAAAAAGATGTGTCGGTTGGTGCTATTTACTTAAAAATACATGTACATTACAATGAACAGGGAAAGAAACACCTGAATGGATATATACCAAAATATTTTGGTCCTCTGTGTATTCTATTTTTCCTATCATGAATGTGCATTGCCTGTGTGATAAAGACTAAACAAACGTTTAACCAAATGAAATGGGAGCTGGGGCAGCTTGGATAGCTAATGATGGATCTCAAAAGTTGACGCAAGGTGAGCAGTGCCAAGGAAGGACTGGGAAGTGAGGAGAGCCAATGGATGCAATGGGGAATTCTCTCCTTCCTCTGGGGTAGACATCCTGGAGGAGGTGCCCTGGGCCTCTGGGGTCCCTCTTGGCTGCTCTGAGCAGAGCCTTGTTGCCCGTGGGCACACACACGACCTCCTCCGGGATCCTGGGTCCTCTTTACACACAGCTTGGATGGGAAAGAGAACAGGCATGCATTTTGGGGGTGTCTCTGACCCCACTTCTAGTCTTCCTATTCCTTGGGGCACTTGGGCTTCTTGCACAGTCTCCTAGGCTTCCCTGGCCCATCAGGAAGGGCCACCTGGCCTGACAGCTCACATCTTTGCTCCTCATCCCTAAGTGGCTTCACATGGCTGTGACACTGTCCCACTGTCTGGATCTCAACCTCCTCATCTGTAAAGTGGTACCAAGCCATGAAGCCCATGGACTTGCTCATTGGGTCTCCTCCTGGCAGGATATTCCCAAGCCACAGTATTGTCACTGCCTAGAATTTGGTACCAGCTCTTTTCCATCCCATAGTTTAGGTGTCATGATGTTGGTGGGTGTCCTAATCTTCCAAATGGCCCATGTGAGTACATTTCTAGTTAGGATAGCCTCTCTGTATACTCTTTCAGTACTACAGCTCCTGTTTCTACCTTGATAGGAAGTCTCCTGGTACCTTAGGAATTGTCATATTGCCCCCTCAGGGGCCTGGCCTGGACCACTAAAGGAACAGGTGGCTTATCAGCCACTTCACCCTAGCTATCCCTCATAGGGCAACACCTTGTGCCAAGTCCAAGCAAGGCCATATACCCAGACTATACCAGCCTGTCTCATGGCAGCTCAGGACCAAGTCTAAGTCCTCCTGAGCAGGCCAGGCCACATCAGACACTAGATGGGTGTCTCCAGCCCACTCTTCTGGCCCTCACACACTTCTTTCTCCTTCCATTAGCCTGCAGATGTCTCTCTTGGGGTAGGCAGGGGGAGCATCCTTAGCAAGGATGAGTGGGGCAGATGGGGACAGGTGCTCCTGATGCAGATGGCCTCTGAATGCACCTTCCCCCAACTGCTGAAGCCTCTCAAGACTTTCCAGCAACCTCCCAGGGAAGGGGCCTCTGGCCCTGATTGGATATAAAGAAGGAAAGAACCAATGAGGGAGTGCAAGGAGCCTGTTTTCTCCAGGCCACAGCAAGCCTGGTGTGGTCAGGGAGTGGAGTTGGAGCTAACACAAGCAGGAGCTGATGCAGGCAGATTAGCAGGAGGGAGGGAGCCAGGGAGCTGCAAGACAGTGACGCAAATGCTTGGCTGATGCATGAGGAGACAGAGATGGAGAGAGAAGCAGCAGGAGGAGGGGCTCTGCCCTACAAGGACGTGCTCTGCCTCCAAGATGAGAAGACTAATTCAGAGAAAATTTTCTAGAATTGCCACCCAGCTTGACTCTCCATGTTGTGCACACCCCTTTTCTCAAGCAGGCTTGTGTTTCTTTGCCCTTGCAGTTACCTCTTTGCCGAATGGCCTTGAGCCTCTGCCCAGGTCCCAGAGGAGCCCTCAAGTCTCACATCCCCTTGGCTAGTCCCATTCTCACTCACACTGCACCAAAAATGTCTGAATTTCCCACTAACCTGGAAGGAAAAGGAAACCACAGGAGAGGAAGAAGGAGTAGGGGTACAGAGTCCACCTCAGGCAGACACCGCAGCAGGCCTGGACCTGGAGGGGCATCTGCCCTGGTGGCTGTCTCTGGACCCTGAGTGTCATGCATCCTGGAATCCTCAGTCTGGTGCTGCTGCTGCTCTCATGCCAGCCTGCCCCAGGACTGAAATGCTCTTCCCCACCTACTCCAGCACAGTTGGGATGGGCTGGCTTCTTCCAGACAACTGGGTGAACACCAATGGGCAGGCAAGGTGGCTGGGCCTGTGAGCACAAACAGCCTGGACATCTGTCCCATGGGCCCACCCCAGCCCTAGCACCCCTGGCCTGGGATCTTTGTACCAAGGGCTTGTGTGAAAAGAGACAACAAGTTGAGTGAATGGGTGGCTGGGGAATGGGGGAATGCTGGATGCCAGGCAGAGATCTCCAAGGCAAACTGGGAGGGAAGAAGAACAAAACCCTTAGCTTTGCACACAAAGGAGCTGCAGCCAAAGGACACAGGTGTTGGGACTTGTCTGAATGTGTGTGTGCTGGGCGCTGGCCACAGTGAGCAAGCATGAGTGGGCACACCACAGACAGAAGAACAAGAGGCGGGACTTCTTCCCCAGAGATGAGTTTTGACAATCTGTACCCAGAGGGCTGAAAGGGAGCCTGGCTGTGTTTCCCTATGTGTACCACCTTTCTGTGGGCCCCATCCCTGGCCAGTAGGGATCATATGCAGTTCTGTCTTTTGGAACCTGAGCCTATAACTCAACTCTGGGTTGACCCCTTAGGTGTGAGTCAGGAGTTGGCTGAGGAAGCAGTGGGAGAGGACAAGAAGACACAACCCCAAGAATGGCCCATATGCCCAAGCCCAGTAACAAAATATGGATGCGGCAAGTAACATATACATGAAGGCATCAGGCCTTGGGCTGCCCAGTGCAAAGGCCAGTTGCTGGGCCAACCTTAGGCCACGTTTGAGTAAAGGTCTGTCTGTGAGCATTTTCATGGGGCTCTAGAGCAGGGAGCCCTGAGAGAGGCAGAGCCCCAGAATCACTTCAGCAAAAACATAAGTGCTCCCATCTGGGTCATGAGGGAAGAGGTGAAGTAATGAAAATTATCTTATCTATCAAACAGCTTGTTTCTAAGATAAGTAAACCCAGCCAGTTCTGATCCTTATGCTGGGCACTCTCTGATGGTTTCAGAGAAGTCAGCTGGCCTGACGGTAAGGACACTCCTTTTTCCCATGGGACCTTGGCTCCCCATCATTGGATGAGGGGATCAATGACTAAACTATGGAAAGACAAAGCCTGCAATGAGGACTCCAGCTGTCATACCTGTTCCTTCTTGCCTTCCTTTAACAGCCTAAGTTGGGCTCTACAACTGCAAGGCTCTAGGTCTCCTGGCCAGAATCCCTCCATACCTCCCTTCTGGCCCAAATGGTAATGGGGGATTCTGAGCACGGGGATGAGACTCCTGCTCATTCTCACTGTAACTCTCCCTTTAGACACAGAGCCATCAGCGGCCCCAAGATGGGGGGAAAGACTCAAAGAAAAGACCCTGTTCCTTAGACCCACCTTCTGGAATGGCCATCTAGGTCCTCTTTGGGTGTGTTCCAAGTAAATGCCTTTGAGCTTCAAGGTTAGAGTCCTCTCTTGTGCATAAATGCCCATGAGAGGCCCCTCTTAATCCCCTTCAGGGTAATGAACTATACTAGGATTGGGGTGGTGTGGGTTACCAGGGGAAGGGCAACACCAAGGTAGTCAAGTCTGCCTGTTAGAGGATACTGCCTCCTACCTTTTTCCTGTAAGTGCCAGAAACAGAAGCTAAGAAGGGGGTAGGAGACCATGCTTGTTCAGATAGCTTTAGAGCCAAGCCAGCTGGGCTCATTATCTGTCATTTCATGGGACAGGCTCACTCATGCTGATAGAGATGTGGAAGACTTGGCCAAGGCCAAGAAGCCACACATCTGTGATGTCTCTTGAAACTTGGGTGCAAATGAAAGACCACTAGACAAGGAGTCCAAGTCCTGGTTCTGTCAAAACAAGTCACAGGACATGTCACTCACTCTCTCTGGCTGAAGATGAAGTCCCCAGTCATAGGGGGAAGGCATGAGTCTCAGTGCAGCCCCTCTGCTCATCAGCAGATCCATGGGACCCCATGCAGTGCTGTTTTCAGAGACCTTCCCTCCCTGTCCTGTCCTCCCTCTGCAACAGCCCCTGGAGGTGAAAGGCCTAAGACGCTGGGCAGGCTGTGGGACAGGCTCTCCCAGGAGGCTGCAGCAGGAAGTACAAGGATGAGTTGGCATGCACTCCACATGCCAGGCTGAGAAAGGCCTGGATAAAGAGATGAATGGAGTGAGGCCACAGGCAGGATATAGCATGGAGTGTGAAGGGGCTGGGAACACCAAAAGTCAGGGAGTGTGGCCTCCACCCCCTGCTTGAGTGCCATCACCCAGTCCTTTCTGAAGGCACTTGGCCTAAAGTCTAGGTTTGGACCTAGGCAAACACTCAGGCAGCCAAGGGCTAGAATGATCAAATGTTTTATGAAGCAGTCTCCTGTGGCCAGGTCTCATGAGTGAGGACATTCTGATTCCCAGTCTCAGTATCTGGCAAGAGGACAATCAGCAGACAGGTTGCTTTCTTCCTGGAAGGGGCCATTCAGAGGCCTGCCAGAGCAATGGCTGAGCAGCTGGGTCATGTCAGAGCTCCCCAGTCTGCTGCTCAGCACACACTCCCAGGAGCCCCAGTGAAGCAGAGCACCTTGACCTGCATGTGATGCTCCAGTCCTAGGGACGCCCATGTGGAGGCTAATAAGGCAGAAGGAAGGAGGTGCACCACGTGAAAAAAAGAGCTGGAGGAGATTTGGATTACAGAGGGGAAAATGTAATATGGAAAAAGAATGTCTGGGGGGGGATATTTGTAAATGTGCTTTACAGGTAAATGAGTTCTACATGAAAGTCTGGAATTTCACCTTCCCCCAGCCCACCCCCAACATCCCAGAATCTAGACTTCTCGGCGTCAGTGCTGGAAGGCCCTGGGAGGCAGGTGTCTGAGGGTCTGAGGCAGGCCAGCTCTCTCCAAAGGCAGCAGAGAGCTCAAGCCCCAAGGGGGCACAGGGATCCATGGCTGCCTGTCACTCTTGAGGGGCCAGGATTCCTCCTGGCTCTTCTGTGCACATTTTCTAGTTCTCCAGAGACTGGATACAAGTGACTGCTTGGGTGACTGGACCATTTCAGAGGTGGCTTGGCTTCAAGGACCAGCAAGGTCTTCTTGGCAGGGCCCTCTGAGATGCTCTGTGGAGGCCAGGGGCCTGGGCAGGGTTGAAATGATGGGGATAGCAGGGCCCATGAGCCCTCACCCCAAACAGAAACCCTTGCCAGAGCCATCTATATGAATTATTCCCACTGTTCCCAGGGCCTCCACCTCCCATGCTGTAGCATAAGAAGAGTCCCAGAGAAACCCTGGGAGCTCTCCTTCAGGGCCTGGGCTGGCTTGGTCCCTCACCCCCTGTATCCTTGTAACCTGAGAACCAAGGTGGTCTTAAGCTCATGCCAGTGGGGCCGAGATGCTATCCCCATCTGCACACAGACAGCCAAAGGGGTTGAAAGGGACTCAGGGGTCATAGAGCCCACCCTACGTCAACCAACTCCCTCCTCAGGAATACCCCTATACCCTCAATACAGCCACCTATTCAGCCTTTGCCAAAGCAGGTTTGGTGGCACAAAAGTCCCTGTCCCCCACTTGCCCATGACTAACACTGGCCAAAGAATTCCTTTTGTCCTAATTAATTAATTTGTACTAATTAATTAGTAAAGCTCAAGGGGAAAAGAGGTACCAGCTACCTCTCCCCACCAACAACATTTTCCACCCCAGCTGACCTTGGACAGGCCTCCTCCCAGCTACCTTCTCCCCTTCCTGTCCACCCTAGATCCAAAGTATCCTGAGCTCCATCCTTACCTATTATCACTGTCCCCATTTTTTGATAAGAATATGGAGACTCAGAGAGGAGAAAGAATTTGCCTAAGGCCACACTTTCCTTTATTCAACAAGCATTTATAGAGACTTGACAGTCAGACTGGGTACTGGGCAGACAGACAGACAGGAGCCTATAGCAGCCCTTCTAGGGCACTGCCAGAGTGCTGCATTTCCCAAGGAAGTGCCCTTGGCTCAGGCCTTCCCAAAAGAATGAAAGAATGAGTAGGAGCTCACCGGGCAGAAGTGGTGACACAAATCCTGGGTTTTCATTTTGTTTTTTTTTTAGTCTAAACCAGGCATTGTCTGATGTAAGCATTTTCACTCGTTCTTATGATTGGAACCCCTTGCCACATCAAGCTCTCTGGAAAACTGACCTAGTCATCAGAAAATGGCGTGCTGAGCCAATTATCACAGGAACCAGACTAAGGGGTCCAAGGCCAGGACCACCAGCAACAGCCTGCAGCAGCATGAGGCCTGCCCACCACTGGCCCCAGAGGCCAGGTCTCCTCTCTGACCCAGGGCATGGCCACAGAGCTCCACAGTCACCTCCATTGCCACCACCAGTGGCTCCACTTCTTGGTTCCCTCTTGCAGTGGGAAATGAGCACACTCCCCATGGGAAAAACCTAGACAGGGGTTCTGAAAGTGGCCTCTGGTTCCCTCCAGAATCCAAAACCCCTGGGACATGTGTTTAGATGTAAGTTCCTGCCTCCCCACATCAGAGTTTGACAATAGGGCCTCTTGACCTTCATTTTCCAGTCCCTTCTCTACCCAGACCGGTCCCTCCTGCTTTCCTCCCCCTACCCTTCTCAGTTCTCAGTCACTGCTGTGCCCCAGTGTCCAACACAGGCAAGTACCCAGAAAACATTCACCAAACACATACATGGTTATCTGTGAGACAAAGTAACCTGGCTCCATTCTTAATGCTCAAGTGAGTCTTGAGTGGGTACCTCTCTGTGCCTCAGTTTCCCTTTTGGAAAAAAGAACTGATGTGAGCCCTGCACACTCCCTGACCCCTCCATGGCCACTCCTCAACAAACATTACTGTCACAAAAGTGCACCCATATCAACTTCCCCCTTCCTAAAGAAAATTATCAGAAAAGTTAACAGTCGGGGATCCAGATGAGACTTTGAGGGAGTTCTTTGTACCATTTTCACAACTTTTCTGTGAGTTTTAAATTAATCCAAGATAAACAGTTAAAAATTAAAACAGTAAACATTATTTTAAAAAAAAGAAAGCAAATCAGATTTTAGTAGGCATCCAGAAGTGAATCTAAGAATTAAGTGTTCTGTGGCAAATATTTAACTGTGGGTAGACACCATATGCATCACTGGTACAGACTAGCAGTGATTTTTAAACCATTATTCTTTAGATGGGGAGCCCACATGCATCCCAAGCTGGCCCCATCCTCAGCCTTGGCCATCACAGCCACTGGAGGAGGACACTTTGCAGCAGGTGCTCCTCGCTTCAGCCTCCCTTCTGTACAGGTGACAAAACCGAGGCCTCCGGAGGTTGTGTGGTGCACTCGGGTTTGCACAACTGATGGTGGCTGAGCTGGGATTTGAACCTATCTGACCTCTGAGCTGTTCTCTTATCACTAGGCTGTAAAGGCACCTCCCTGATTCATCACACACTCTACTACCATTCATCTCTCTGCTCCACTTCATTACTCTCCTTCCAGCTCACTGACCCTCAGAAGCAATGATGCCAACCTCTCCTGAACATCACTCTGAGGCATGTGGGTCCCCCAGGTGTGCTGCCCCTGTCCTGGCATCAGCCAGCTCTCTGCAGGCACAGCAGAAATGAATGCAGAGTCCCTGATGGATCCCAATCACAGGAGCCAGAGGCCTGGGGCACCATGTGGGTTGCTGCTCAGAGCTCTGAAGCCATGGAAAACGGCTCTTCTCTTCTCCAGCTGTGGTTCTGTCCCATGCCAGGAGTGCCTGGCAGTGGGGGCAGCCTCAGGGCTCAGCAAGCAGAAAGAAAGCTGGTGTTATGCATGAGCTGGCACCTTATAGGCTGTGGCTTGAAGCAAGATCCAGACCAAAGGGATCAGTCACCCGTGGAGGCTGAGTGGGAAAGGAAGAAGGCAGGCTTCCAGTTTCCAGAGTGCACTGAGCCAGATTTGGGACTTTTCTTGCCATGTAACAGAGGACAGTTCAAGGACGAGCTGCTGATGCCTATCTGCCCTGCTAGATCTCAGGAGGCTACATGGGCACTAGCCAGAAACATGAGGAGCACGAGGCATGCTGAGGGAGGCTGAGGGGAAACACTTTCCACCCCTGGGGTCACTGTCCTCAGTGGCTGAAATCTGGACTCTAGTTGAGGAGGAAGTGAGGTGGACAATTTCGATGCTGGTGGTTGCTCCCTATTGAATGGCTTTCCATCTCCCAAGCTAGCCTGTCACTCCTTGGGGCAAGGCCTGCCTCTGATTTCCCTCCAGGCCCCCACTGCCCAGCTCTGGGTGGAACATATAGGAACTTAGGAAGAACTGGCTTTGGTCTTTCAGGAACAAGGGGAAGGCTAGAATCATGCAGCCCCAGTGGATATATAGGCCTTCACCTGGCAGCTGTTGAGCTACTTCCCTTACTTCCAAGCCCTCCTCTTCCAGGAAGTCTTCCCTGATCCTCCCAGTCAGGGCTGCTCCCCTGCTACAGGCTCCCATGGCCCCTTGTGTTTATGCCACTCAAAGCTGCAGCACCCAGTATGGAAATGGGCCACCTGTCTCGGATTTGTGAATGTCCAAAGGGCGGAAATGAACAGATCTGAAGCACCTGCTGTGTGCTGTTCTGGTATCTTCCATCAACTTACAATAGCTGAGTATAGGGCCCCCAGGCAGGCCAGGGCATCTGAAGTCCAGGTCAGGAAGGCACAAGGGCTGGGGCTGATAATTGATGGAAGGGGGTAGGGTGAGTGAGGACGATCTGCTCCTTCCCATCCTGGGATGGCCCAGGGGTAATGAGACAGATAGCACAGGCACCAAGAGCAGCCAGCAAGTTGGCCCCTGGTCTGTGCATCTATGTCCTAGCTAGTTGCTTCTAAGTGGCAAACAGGGCCTTTGAGCTGGTTCTGGGCTGCCCCTGACTTTTTCAGATGAGGCAGTGGAGACCCTGGGAAGGTAGGCACATCCCTTGCTTCCCCTTTCCCCCAGGCTTTCCCAGAATTATGTGAGCTGGTGAGGAGGAAGCAGGAACGCAGAGCCTTTCCCCACTGCCCAGGCTTACCAATCTGTCCATGGGACCCTTCTTCCAGTCCCCAGCCAGGTGCCATGACCAGAAATCTAAAGGGCCATGAGACCAAAGCAGACTGGCTCCAGGTGCAGGAAGCCTCAACCACTGCTGGATGGGGTGTGAGGGAATTTCTCAGGGTTCATAGAGTGTGATCCTGAGATGCATTGCCATCCACAATGTCAGAGCTAAGTGCAAACAGCTCGGTGAGAACACAATTCCTACCACATATCAAATGTTCCAGAGCCCAGGCCCGCTCACACTGACCTTATCTGAACCCCCAGCAGCCTTGAGTGGGGAAGAGACCTGGTGTGTTACCCCCTTGGACTGATGGAGCTGCCCAGGTGCCCCCAAGCTCGGAAGTAGCAGAGCAGACAGAGATGCTGAGCATTCAGTCTTCCTGAGGCCAGGTATCACTCTGCCTTTCCAAAGAGGACAAGGCTCTTGGCTCCCCTACCCCCATCCAAACAATTCAGCCACAGAGCCCATTTGCTGCAGATCCTGTTGATAACACTCAGTGACATTTGATTCTGCGCCTTCTGTCTGGGCAGCTACCTTTCTGGTAACCCTCCAGGAGACTGCCCTGTGCCCAGCACATGCTCATCACAAGCAATCCTTGAGCCCCCTGCTCTGGGCTCTAGGGTGAGCCAGCCTCTGGGTCTCAGTGTTCTTATCTATAAAATGGACACAGGGTAAACTAGCTGATCTGAGATTCCCTGATTCTTTTGCCTGCAGTCAACTCTTAGAGTACCTTGGCCCCAGGCCATTCACTAACAAACCCTCTCTTCCAGAAAGGGAGAAGATAGAGGAACCAGGCTAGCCTTCTCTGCCTCTCCAGCTTAGTCTTTTTGCTTACAGAAAAACCATAAAACCAAGTGCACTGCCTCCTTGGTGGAAGCCCAGGAGGAATGCTTGGAGCAGGTAAGGATCATGGAAGGGGGAACTGACGCCCTGAGCTGTCCCCACCACCTGACTGGGCATGGACCGGGCGCCCCCCGTTGCCTCTCCACCGGGCCGCGCCAACGGCGACTCAACAGCCCTACCTGGCACAGGTGCCCGGCTCGCAGGGCGGGCAGAGGATCGGGCGGGCACAGGGCGCGGGCTCCCTCAGGTGGACAGCGCCCAGCCGGGCCAGGCCGGGCCGGGCCGGGCCGGGGCCGCGGGTGCGGGGTGGCGGGCGCCGGGTGCAGCGAAGTGCGTGCGGAGCAGCGAGGAGGCGCGGACTGGGCTCCACCCGCAGGAGAACAAACAGGTTTTCACCGGCGCCCAGTGCCTCGCCCCTCGCCCCTCCCCTCGGCCGGCCCCCTTCCTCTGCCCTCTCTTGGGGTAGGTAGATGCGCCTGGCACATTCCGCGCATTCTCCCGCCAGTGTCCTCGGCCCGCCCGTCCCTTCCCAGCCCCGCAAGGCGGGGCTGCTGGAGAAATCAAGGCCGGGGCACCCCGTGCCGAGCACAGAGCTAGCTCCAGAAGGCTCTGCCACGGTGGAAAACTTCCAGGCAAATTCCTTCGAGCTCGGCCCCGGACTGGGAGGTCTCCGCCACATGAACGGCCCTGGCTGCCTACTTGCGCCCCTGCCCGCACCCGACGCGATCTGGCCCCGCTTCAAGGCCAATGATTTCCACAGATGCTTTGGGTTAATTCTGTCGAGAATTACTGTTCCTAGATCCATTTTACAGATGAAGATCCCAGACAGGGGCGGGGATGGGGGGCAGGAGGCCAGAGGCTGAGATCATACAGGAAGTCCCAGAGGCTGGGAAGGAGAAGAAAGCGAGGGAGCCCGGCTCACCAGCGGCCCTAGGGAAGTTCTCACCCTGGAAGGTCATGCTGGGAGCATCCTGTCAGCAAGCCAGGCCACCTCACAGGTGACACATCCAGACCCTTAGGGCCACTGCAGTTTGATAAGTGTCATTCATTTGTGCTTTTTGAGTACTTGTGTCATTGAATCATGCTTACTGAGTACTTGCTATGTGCAAGGAACCAGGTTGGGGGCTAGGAAGGAGGGAGCTTCAAAATAAGCCCCAACCCTTCCTGCCGGTCTAGGGAATGCCTCTGATGTGTGGAACAGTTAAGTCAGTCGAACAGAGGGCACACGGTTGGCTAAAAGTTGACCTATCAGATGAGAGGATCAAAAGGATGGACCAACAGTTCTCCATCAAGCTCTGTCAAGTCTATGCCCCAAATGACCCTCCAATCCATAGACTTCTGTCCATGCCCACTGCCGCCACCCTAATGCAGGCCTGGGCTATAGGACCAGCCTCCTTGCTGGTTTCCCTACCTCTGGTTTTGCCTTCCTTCCCACCCTGTCTCCACAAAGAAGTTAGTTTAATAGTTTACATGCTTGCAACTCTTTGATGGTTTCCTATTGCTCTCAGGATAAAAGCCAAACTTTAAGGGGCCCCAAGGGTGGGCGTCACCAACCTCTCTCTGCACATCCAGCCACACTTCCTTACTTCTGCCTTCTGAATATCACAAGTCCTATGTCCTTGGGGCATTTGCTCCTGGCACTCAGACTCCCTAGAATGTCCTTTGTCCCCTTGTCTTAGTTGTTCTCTAAACCTTCACTCAAGTGGCTGTAGATCCTTCTCTGACTGCATGTGCCACCCAGGCAAATAGATTGCCTCCTTCTGTGTGCTCCCCCAATTCCCTCTGATGACATAGATCTAGCATAGTGGCCATCACCTTTATTGTTGTAGATGGTGAGCTCCAGGAGGGCAGGGCCACATCTGAGTTATCACTGGGGCATAGAAACAAGTACAAGCAGTCGGAGGGGATTTGCAGAAGGATGGAATTGAGGAATGATTGAGACTCTAGAAGTGATTCTCATTATTCTCTTCCTGGGCTTTGTCAGGTAGTGAGGAGGTGACCCTGTGTCTGTGTGACTGCATGTAGGGAGTGGAAATGGGGGGATTGTATATAAAGTCACTTCAGTTCATCTTTCTCTTGCCAAACAGCATTTTTCTGCTTCCAGTCTGGTGGCCAGCATCTAATGCCTTCCCATCCCCTGCTTGGGCTGCTGGTAGCCATGGATTTGGCTTGGCCTCCTAGCTCCTAAATATACTCACTATATGACCTAGGTTGTACCTCATCCCCTTTCCTTTCAAGAACCTTAAAAATGTACAATGTAGACAGCACAGTGATGGGTTAGATATAAGGGTGAGGGAGAAGGTGGCCCTTCCCTCCCAAAGCCTCCAGTGGGAAGGGGCAAGCTTGCTCCAGAGACTTAAGTGTGGGTGGGCCAGCTACAGAGCACAAGCAAGACTGGGGTTCAAAGCCACCAATGGTCAGTCAGTGAGGGCTGCCCTGGGGCCTAGAGCTCTTCTCATGTCCCAGGTGATTCAGCCCTTGCCAAGGCCAGATATGCCACAACAGCACCAGCCTAAGAGACCAGGCTTTCCTCAACTCCTCCCTCCCTCCCAGGCTGCCAGGCTCTGCAGCTGATCTCACCTAAAACGAGTTTGACTCGAATGGTAACTGCCTTGCCCTACCCTGCCCTGCCTTGCCCACCTGTTCACTGCCCCAACAGAAACCCCCACTCTTGCCAGGGCCACCCCCAGCCACCTCAGCCAGACTTCAAGGTCCCTGCCAACTTCATCAGCCTCTTCTTTGACTCCTTATCCTCAGGCACCTGGGCCCAGACACACCAAGTGCTTTCATACCACTGACCCCTGCACAAGATGTCCCCTTGGTGGTAATCTTCTACCCACTCTCAGCCAGAATATTGGCTCCTTCATGAACTTCCCCTTGGCCTAGAATTGGGGGACAAGATCCTGGTGACTGTTGGCTGCCCCCAGACTGGGCTGTACTCCTGCCTGGCCTGCGCTTGTCCCTGTCCCTCTCTTTTCTCAGCTCAAGCCTCTAACTAAGGTGAGCCTCAGGGTGGGGCCAGGATGGGCTGTTTGGGTAGGCAAAAGGCCTGGAAGGTAGAGGCAGGAGTGGACAGGTGACAACCCCCTGAAGGGGGGCGGGGCTCCACAGCCCATGAGTAGGCAAGAAGACAGATTCTCTGGGAGACCAGTTTGAAGTAAGCAGATGAGTAGGGGCATAAGTGGCTGTTTGGAAAGAACTGGCTAGCAGTGCTCTGAAGAGTTCCCAGGTTAGGGAAGGAGATAATGGGTGGGGCTCTGAAAGCTGTCAGGCCTCAAAGCCATGCAGGCAAGAGTGTCCTCATATTGGAGGAGACTGGAGACAAAGCACTGACCCAAACTCTGTCATTGTACAAATGGGGAAATGGGCCCAGACAGAGATGGCATCTAGCTGAGGCCACACAGCCAGTCTGAAGGAGAGCTAGGACTAAAGCCAAATCTCCAGTTACTCTGGATGGAGCCCCTCCCCAGCTAGGGTGCTCAGGTTCACATGTCTGGAGAGCTGGGCTCCTGTTTGCACCCTAATCCCCTTCTTCCCTCCCTCCTTCCAGGGCTCACCCTGCTTCCTCATCCTCCTAAGCTCTTCAACCAGTTTTCACTTGCTGGGTGACTCTGCAGGCTCCAACCAGGGTGGGTCCCCTCAGGGCAGGGGTCCCCAGGAATGATTGCGCCCACAGTGGCCCCCATGGAGCTCTGAACCTGCAGGGCCAGAACTTTGAGTCTGTAACCAGCTCTCCAGGTTGCTGGGAGCTGGTCCAATCTGTCAGCACATGGGGTGAGACCCCGCCTGCCCAGTCTTGCCTTTGGGGGGGCCCCATCCTGCCCTCAGCCTGTAGTCCCAGCTAAGGGACTGGTCCATTTACCTGGCACAAACACATTCACTCACCCAAGTGCCCCCTTTGGGCCTCCTGTTCCCCACCACACTGCCACACCCTCCACCCACTTAGAGACCAGTCAGACCCAGTCCTGGCTTGGAGCAGTTCCAGTCTGATGGGAAAGGCAGACCAGTGCAGCTCCAAGGGGCAGAATCCATTCCTCAGGATTTCTTGCTCTGTGGACAGTGGCCTCCCTGGGAACAGGGAGGTCAGGTCATGCAGGCAGGCCTCCCTAGGTCAAGTTGACATCTCCCACCCCTGCAGCCTGGACTCTCCACTGCCTTTTGAATCTACCATTTTGAATAAGTCCAGGAAATACTCTGCCATTGGTTTTGGCCTGTGTGACCTGATGCCCCAGAATGCAGACGCTCTCTCGTCTCTGGCTCTGAAGCAGCCCCAGGCCAGGCCTCCAGAGCACGAGTGCACAAGCTGAGCCAAGGCCTTGCTGGCAGATAAATTCCCGCATGCCCTGAAGAATGGTTTTTTTTTTCTGCTTTAAGAATCATCCACAGATCGGAAAAAGAATGTTCTAATTGGAAAACCTCCCCGCCATGGTTTTCCGGAGTTTTAGTACAGTTGGCCGGCAAGGAGGCTCCTGGGATGAGGAGGAAGGGAAGTCATGAGGAGGAGACAGTGGGCTCTCTGCCTAGTGCCCCCTTATCCCTGAGTTCAGCCACTGCGGGCAAAGGGCCATGCTGAGGGTCCCAGTGACAGGGGAATCCGGAAGCTGTCTGGCTGTGCTGGGAGCCCCTCTCCCAAGCTAGTCCCAAGCCCTGCCCCCTAGAGGCCCTGCGTGGGGTGGGGGGGGGGGCGGGCAGAAGCAGCTCAGGCTCCCAGGACCATCTTGAAAGATTGATTCCCACCACTGTGGACTGTGAGCATTGGCCTAGAAAAGGTGTGGAAGCTACGACCTGCTCAAAAAACAGGAAGGCCAGAGTCAGTGTTGGGGTGTGTGTAGTGCCTCTGACCTGACTGGCACCCTGGGCTGAAGACCTCGCAGGGGTATGCATGCTGCAAGGGAAAACTGACTTCCTAACAGTTAGATCTGTCTGGCAGTGGTGGGAGCTCTCACTCAGGGACCCTGCTAAGCCTGGCCTGGCTAAACCACTGGTCAGTAGAGATGAGGTCATAGCAACCTGAGGGTCTGTCCAGCTCCAAGAGTTTCTGATTTGTTCTTTTTAGTTAAGCATTGCCCTTGTACTTGGGAAATGCCCACCTGAGAAGGGGAAATTCAGTAGATCCCCGAAACTCTTTTACACAGCAGAACCAGGTTACTGTGACTCACTTCTTGTAGAATGTATGCTTCTCTATTACTCTTCTCTGGAAACTTCCCTGGGTACCTAGCTGCCTTGATCTCCTCAAGGAAAACAGCTTTTGAGAGATTGGAAGGAATAGTTCAGAGGCTGCCTCTTCATCCATCTCAGTGGGACCAAGGAGCTATTGGATGTGGTGGAAACTCACATCTTGTAAACATGGAGGGAAGGGTCTAGCTCTCATCACAAGGAATCAAAAAAGCCACGATGTGGGGCATACATGTTCCCTGTCCATTCCACTTGGCCCCAGTAACCTGTACCTGTACCTTGACCAATTGCCTCTAGCTCTCTGCCAATATGTCCTGTGCCCTTCCTTTCCTCCCCAGGCTGCCCAGTTGTGACCTTGAGGACTGCAGCTCCCTAACCAGCACATTTCTCTAGAGCTCTACAAGCCAGTACAGTTGCCACTGGCTGCATGTGGCTATTTAAATTTAATTAATTGCAATTAGATAAAATTGAAAATTCAGTTCCTCAGTCACAACAGCCACATTTCAATGCTCAATAGCCCCATGTGTCTAATGGATCCTGTATAGATAATGTTTCCATCATGGAAGAAAGTTCTATTGGACAATGTCACTCTATCTGCTCCAATTCTCCTTAGAGGGAACCTCTCCACTTTTTCCTTAGCTGACAAGTCCTCCTGCAGCCCCACTCTGTGGAAGCTCTTCCTTCTACAATACCTCATCTATCTCTGGATAGACTAGTCTGTCCTTGGATGAAAACCTTTCCTCCTTCGCAGCTCAGGCCAACTGGCTAACACACCATCCAACATTCAGGCAAGTCTTTGTATCTGGCCCATCCTGCTTTTCCACCCAGATCATATGGATGTGAGAAAGTGACTGGGAGGTGGAATAATAAGCGTGTGACTTCAGCATCCATGTCTGTGGACCATTTGCCACCACCCTTCAGGCCTCCCAGTTTTTTGACCTTGACATCTCTGAAAACCTTGTCAGTTCCACTGAAGCCACCTCTTCCAACAGGCACAGTCTGCATCCTGTCACCTCTGGAATCTCACTGCAGTCCCCTTCCACTTTCTGACCCCTATGTCCTCTCTTTTTCACAGGTTTGTTCATTGACCTTCAATGAAAGATAGCAACAACTATCTTTCCAGGTCATGGGCACCTCCCTTCCACCCATTTTCTCCTCTACTTTCTTCCCATTCATTAACTATTTTCTCTGTTCACTTCTCACCCTATACAGGTTAGAGACAATGGCCCATCCTTTCGACAACTCTCTTGTCAACATCTGAATCTCCTTTATTGCACTGTTCCTCTGCCACCGCCACCTGACATGGCATCAGATCTGGACAAATCCAAACAGGCTTTCTTCATGCCTGCCCCAAGGCAATGATAGTGCTGGCACAGATCACACAACTATGCAGAATAGTATCAATATTTCTGGATCCTACCCCTTCTCACATTCACAAGAACTCCCCTCTTTGTAATTATCGCTTTCTATTTTGCATCATTTGGAGAATTCCCATCAACATTAACAAAATAAAAGAAGAAATCTCACTTAACCCACTCCCACCTCCAGTTAGTGCCCCATTACTCTGTTGCTTTACTGAGCAAAACTCTATGAAAGAGGTATTTAGACTCACTATTTCTTCCCCCATTCTTCACAAATTCATTTCCATTAGGATTTCAACCCTAACACTTCCCTAAAGTGTTGTCAAGTTTACAAATGATCTCCATGTTGCCAAACCCAGTGCTCACATCTCTTCCCTTGCTTATTAACCTCTTAACCATAGTTGATCACTCCTTCATTCTGGAAAAACATGCTTCTCTTGGCCTCCATGACACTCCACTTATCTGGAAGTGTTGAAGGTTAGGAGCACAGCCTCTGGAACTGGAGTGTCTGGGTGCAAATCCTGGCTGTGCCAATAAATAGCAGTGTGACCTTGGGCAAGTTACTTGTCCTCTCTGGGTTTCCACTTCTCACCTCTACAAGAGAGGTGAGAATACCAGCATCTGCCTCATTATAAAGGTTATACAGACAGTACTAAGAATAGAGCTTGTTACATAGAGAGATGCTCAATGAAATCACCATATAGCTGTTGATGGGGGTTAGGACATGCTACCCCAAAACATGGTACCATGGTATATTGAATATTTTAAGATGAAGGAGTTTGACAAAACAGCATAAGCAGAAAAGTTTCTGACCTTCCCTCCTCTCCGCCCCCCCCAGCAGATCATAAGACCCTCATGTGAGAGGTGCTCTCCCTATACCCCGAGGAAAAGAACATCCAAGGGGGAGGGGGATACTAAGAAGTATCTGAACAAACAGGCCTTGCTAAGTTCCCCCCAGTTTATTACACTTAGCTCAAACTCTTTATCCTGTCATATCTTTTCACAACTCTCCACTCTTCACCAAACCTAGTATGACAACACTTAGGTTTAACCATTTTTTCAGGTCTTCATTTCCTTAGAGGGCTCCCATATCACATAAAACTTATACTAAATAAATGTATATGCTTCTCTCTTGTTAATCTGTCTGTGTCAGTCTAGTTCTCAGACCCAACCAAAGACCCTAAGAGGGTTCAGGAAACCTTTTTCCTCCCTTTCAATGTCTAAAGGTCCACTCAAGCTAAACATGTTCAAACAGAACTCCATGCCCTCAAAATCTCTCTTCTCTAGGTCTCCCTCTTCTCTATCAGTGGCACCTCCCAGATGTGCAAGTCAAAGGCTAACTTGATTTTTCTTCCTTCCCTCATCTCCACATCTAACCAATCAGTAAGTCCTGATTGCTGCTCTACTTTCAAAATATACCCAGATCCTGAGCACTTCTAACCACTTCTACTGCCACCACCATGGTAGTCCTAGCCAGTGTCCTCATTCACCTCCTCCATGTCTCCTAGCTTCCACTCTTGCCCTGATGCATGTACTCACTACAAGTCAGCCAGAGCCACGTTCCTCTATGCTCTCAGTCTGAGTGATAAGGTAACTCCATTCACCCAGGTGTCCAAGCTGGAAACTGGGGTGCCATTTGATACTCCTCTTTCCCTCTCCCACTCCAAGACCCGGTTAAGTGTCTCTTTCTGGGCTGCCCTTCTGCCCCAGCACTCACTACTCTGCAAAGTCACTGTCTCTTGTCTCATTCCTTCCTTCCTCCTGGATACAGTAAGAAACACATCTCATGCTTGCCCACTCACCCAAGCACCTGGTACAGTGCCTGAGTGGGTACACAAGAAATATTTGCCAAATAAATGCAGGAAGGGATAAGGTTAATTTCAAATGTCGTATGTATGATCAAGGTGGCATTTCATATCAGAGGATTAAAAGTGTATCATTCAACAGATGACATTGGAACAATTGGCCATGTGGAAAAACAAGCTGGATTTCCTACCTCACACTCCACACTGAAATAAACTCCAGATGGCTCAGAAATTTAATGTAAAAAAAAATTGAAACCATAAAAGTACTAGAAGGAATCCTGGGGTGTGGACGGCCTTTCTAAGTATGTCATGAAAACCAGAAATCATAAAATAAAAGAGAGAGAAATCGAAAACTTCTGTATGGCAAAACCCACTATAACTGTCATTAGACAAATGACAAATGAGGAAGAATTATTTGCTATTTGCACCACATAAGACAGGGAAAGGCTTGATCGTCCTAAAATAAAAAAGGGCTCCTTTCAAAGCAAGCAGTAGGAAAACAGGCGACAAAGAAGGGAACAAACAATTCACAAAAGAAGTCCATTAACATATGAAGAAAATGTAAGTGTAGTCAGAAATTCTTATCCCTCTCTCAGATATGGAAAAGTGAAAATGGGGACCCTAGGGGTAAGAGTATTTTTTTATTAAAAATTTTTTTAATGTTTATTTATTTTTGAGAGAGAGAGAGACAGCACGCAAGCAGGGGAGGGGCAGAGAGAAGGAGACACAGAATCCGAAGCAGGCTCCAGGCTCTGAGCTGTCAGCACAGAGCCCAACGCGGGGCTCGAATCCATGAACCATGAGATCATAACCTGAGCTGAAGTTGGACGCCCAACTGACTGAGCCAACCAGGTGCCCCAGGGGTAAGAGTATTAATTGTTGCAATGTTTCTGGAAGGGTCATCTATAGAAATATAGAAATGAAAGAAGAAGACTCCCTTTGACCCAGCAATACCAACATTTAAAAATTTATTTTATTATCTGATATATACATAATGGTATATATGTAAATTATATAAAATGTGACGCAGGTAAACACGTGCCCACTAGCCAACATCATTATCTAAGCCTTTTGTCCTGAGTCCTGGTACTCAGGATGACCTGTCCTGGCTTGGGACGAAAGGCCAATGTCTCTGCTTGTGCTCTTGATCCCATCTTCTGCTACCTACTTAGGAACATCCCGCTAACATTTCGCCCTTTCTCTTGGGTCATCAATTATTTCCCCTTGTTTGGATCATTCTGATCAGCATGAAAATGTGTTATAATTTTTCCCACCATAAAAAAGTTTTTTCTTTTGTTTAATGTTTATTTATTTTTGAGAGAGAGACAGAGTGCAAGTGGGGGAGGGGCAGAGAGAGATGGAGACAGAGGATCTGAAGTGGGCCTCCAGCCTCGGCCTCAACAGCAAAGAGACCAATGTGGGCCTTGAACTAGAAACTAGGAAGCCACAAGATCATGACCTAAGTCAATGTTGGATGCTTAACCAACTGAGCCACCCAGGTGCCCCAGAAAGTTTTTTCTTGATCACATCTTTCTCTTTAGCTGCTCTCCAGTTATTGCCCTTCTTCCCTTCTCAGTAACAATCCTGGAGAGAATCTTCCACACTCCCTGTGATTGATTCCCTTCTATCTCATTCCACAGAGATGGCTCTTGTCAAAGTTACCACTGCTTTCCATGTTGCTAAATCCAACAGTCAGTTTTTAGTTCTCATTTTACCAGATATGTCAGCAGCATTTGACACAGGAAACACTCCTTCTGGAAACACTTTTCTCCTGGCTTCCAGGACACCTTAGTCTTCTGGCTTCCCTTCCACCTTACTGGCTCCTTTTAAGTTTCCTTTGACCTCTTCTCTTTACTCCTACCCTATCTAACTTAACTTTGGAAGAATCCAGAACTCTCATGTCTTTATATACCATATGAAGGCTGATGACTCCCATATTTACATCTCCAACTCAGGCCTTTCCCCTGAATTTCAGATTCCTATATCACAAAACCTATTCAATATCTCCACTTGTATATCTATTAGGCATTGTACTTGGTGTCTAAACCAAACTCCTTATCAGCCTTTTCTTCCAAACTCATTCTTCTCACAGCTTTCCCCACAAAGTTGGTGGTCACACTATCTTTCTAGTGGCTTGGGCTGAAAACCTTGGTGTGATCTTTGACTCTACACTTTCTCTCACTCCTTTCATCTAATCCATTAGGAAATCCTTAAGCCCCATCTTCCCAATAGATACAGAAATCTGGCCACTTCTCCCCATCTCTACTATTGGTGAGTTTCTAGTTTTGCTGTTAAGAACAATATTGCTCTGAACATTCTTTTATACATCTAATCACATAGGCAAGAGATTCCCTAAATGAGCAGTTCTTAAACTTTGGTGAATATCAGAATCCTCTGGAGGGCTTGTTAAAACCCAGAGTGCTGGACTTCATCCCCAGAGTTCCTGATTTGGTTTGGAATCCATCTGCATTTCTAAGAAGATGCCAGGTGATGCTGATGTTACCAGTGGGGAAATTACAGTTGGAGATCCATAGCTCTAGGGTATATTATACCAAGGAGTGGAAATGCTGGGTCATAGGATTTGTGCGTGTTCTACCTGACAACAGAACACTGATTCTTATTCCTATCGGCACTGTGTGAGAGTTCCCAGAGATCCACATCCTTGCCAACTCTTGATGTTGTCAGACCTGTTCGTATTGCCAATATAGTACACATAAAATGTTAGCTCGTTGTGGTTTTGGGTTGTATTACTCTTATCTATCTTCAGGTGGCAAATGCATGGGATATGGGGTGGGGGACATAAGTACAAGTATATTCATTGTAAAATTGTTTATGATATTTAAAAACTGGTAATAATCTAGGTTTCCATCAATAGGTACTTTCAAAATTTACAACAGGATAGTATGTAAATGATCAAGATGATGATTATAGGTCTCTAGTTATGGACATGGAAAATGCCTATAATATATTGTTAAATAAGAGAGGGAAAGAAGTTTACATAAGATACATGACAGCATGTATAGTGTGATGTCATTTCTGTAAAACTGTTCAAAGGAATTGAGAAATACCTTGGAGAATGTTAATACTGGTTATCTTTAGGAGATGGATTTGGGGTTACCTTTATTTTCTTTTTTAAAATTTTCTGTAATGTCAATTCTTTTTATGTGTGCATATCTCCTTTTTCTTTAAAAGAGTGATTTTGCAAAAATACATTCTGATATTTATGTTTGTATATAATAGAAAGTATATGGAAGGTTTCACATGAAACCGATCAGAATGGCTACTTCTAGGCAATGGGTTTGTGGGCTGAGTGGGAAGGTACTTTGAGTTTCTCTTTATTCCATTCTGTACTCTTTGATTTTTATGACAGTGTATTACTTTCATAATAAAAAGAAACACTAATAAAAACAAAAAAGAAAAGAGAGCTATTCTTAACACCCAAGCCATCTTTGCCAGCCCCTGCTGCTGCTGCTGCCAGGCCAGCCCAGCCCACCTAGCTGTGCTGAGGCTCCAAAGACTTCACAAGGAACCCACTTAAGTTGTGCCAGACCTCCTCTGGCCAGGGAGATTTCAAGCTGTGGAGCCAGGGCCAGTCATTGGACTGCCCAAGAAAGAGTTCCTCCTGCTTCTGGGTGGTGCCTTGAGCTAAAAGCAATGTGTCACCCCCATAAAGCCTGTGGCTGTGGGCTCCCCCACCCTCTGTGGTGGAAGGAGAGGCCAGCGCCCAGAGGGTGCAGAGAGAAACCATTAACACAGCCAAGGAGCTGACTGATTTTCAGAGGCGGGCAAGCTCCAATAATGAAAACCAGTGTCTCTAACAAAGCACTTTTAAGTCTATAAAAATCAGAGGTAGGAAGAAATAAATTCTACAAAATCAGAAAGATGTAGAGATGGTGAATGTGAAGTCATCTACGACACACTTAGATGCCAGAATCAGAAATATCCCCGAACTGAAAAAGAATTAATTTGATCTAAAACAAAGACTTCACACAGCAGGAACTGGATCTACAATGGGACTGTGTACAGTTGTAGTTTCTCGAAAGCCACCAGAAGGAGGGATGCTTCCTCTTCACAGCAGCCCCACTGAACTCTGGGCAAGTACCACATCAACACATGTAGCTCAGTCTCTTTGTGGAGTGTATCATGTGGTCATCATTCATTTTCCTTTGTCTCCCCGACAGTCCATGAGCTCCAGAAGACAGAAACAGCTCCCATTCCTCTCCTGCCTCTTCCTAACAGGCATGGGACTTAGCACATACTAAGTACTCAGCAAATATTGGGGCAATGGAATGGGATCATCTCCAATATAGAAAGAAAACAAAGATACCATTTTGCAAATGCCCATGCTTCAAAACTGAAGGTAGACAGTCATAGCTGGATACCTCCTGGCATTACTGCCCAATCTTCTATGGCCCAGTATGCCCATCAAGCCAGTAACACACAGGGCTTGGCTCACAATGTTGAGTTCTAGACCAAGACAGCCTCCTTGGACAAGTAGGTCCCTCTCTAGGAAGTGGCTTGGAGGAGGTGACACTCTTTTGAATACTTTCTCCTTAATAAAACTGCCATACAAGGGGCGCCTGGGGGCTCAGTCAGTCGGTAAAGCGTCTGACTTCAGCTCAGGTCATGATCTTGCAGTTTGTGAGTTCAAGCCCCACCTTGGGCTCTGTGCTGACAGCTTGGAGCCTGGAGCCTGCTTCCGATTCTGTCTCCTTCTCTCTCTGCCCCTCCCCTGCTCATGCTCTGTCTCTGTCTCAAAAATAAACATTAAAAATAAAATAAAAATTAATTTTTCTTAATGATTATATAGGAAGCCTGATATATCACACTTCCTATTTGTAAAAGTAAAGAAAGAGGGGCGCCTGGGTGGCTCAGTCGGTTAAGCAAGCATTCGGCTTCAGCTCAGGTCATGATGTCATGGTTCGTGCTTTCAAGCCCCAAATGGGGCTCTGTGCTGACAGCTCAGAGCCTGGAGCCTGTTTCAGATTCTGTGTCTCCCTCTCTATCTGCCTCTCCCCCACTCACGCCCTGTGTGTGTGTCTCTCTCTCCAAAAAAATAAATAAATAAACATTTAAAAAATTTTAAAAACCTGCCATACGAAACAAAAACTGAAATCCAGGGATGGGACTTCACTGTGCCCCCACCCAGTTCTACCAGCCTTTAGCTGTTCTTGCATGATTTGGCCACTCTTGACATTTGCGTGATAATATTTGTTCATCCGTAGGAGCCCAGTAAATACTTGGTGTGTTTTTAAAACAGGTTAAATTCTGATTTTTAAAGCTCTTTTAAAAGTCATACATATTTGCTCTAAAATATCACAATTATATAGGATTATATGAAGTCATTCCAGAAGGTACTCCCTGAGCCATCCCCTGCTCCTCTCCCCATGATACAGACAGAGGGAAATGACATCCAGAGGTGGGCTTCAGGTGGCCACACATGTTCTGAGTGTCTGCCTTGAGTCAGGCCTTGGTTCCAGGTAGCTCTGGCTGGTAGGGAATACAAAAATGCCTAAGAGGCTTAAAAAGTCACTGAGTCCTGAGGCAAGACTAGCCACCTGGATGTGGTAGGAGTCAGTGGGTAGAGGACAGAGGGATGTTGGGGAAAAAAATGGAAAGAGATGGTGGTGGAAAGAGTAGCCTGGAGGGGAGCCTGGATGTGGCAGAGACCATACCCATTTAGAGCTTCAGGCCTTAAGGAAGGAGGAGGCAGAGGTAGAAAGTGGAAGTCATGTCTCCTTGGGATGGCTGAGAGCTCTTTCACGTCACAGGTCTTAGCCCCTGGCTGTGCCCAACAGGGGACACGGGCTGCTCTGTCAATGTTTGCAAAAAGGGAGAAGGATGGAGGGAGAGAGGGAAGGAAGGAAGGAGAGAATGTCCTGTTAGTGAAATGCCATAATCAGATCAAGGTTCTTTACAGCTCATTCCGTATGTGTAAAAGCTGGACTCACAGTAGTGTTTTCAAAATGAATAGATTTTTATTCATTTATTGTATTTCCCTAGGGGAAAAGGCAGGGGAGGGAGAGAGGGTCAGCATGTGCTTCAAAATAATAGAAGGAAGAAAAAAATAATAGAAAAGAATCTCAAATGCCATAAACCAACCCTAAACAGGGGTGGTGAAAGGAGGGGGCTTCCTGTTCCATGAGTTTGGGAAGAAGAGGAAGGGATCAGGAAAATGGCACAGGCAGGGCCCCTCCTATAAAGTCAGGACTCCACATAAAGCTAAGTAAACGTAGACTCACATTTGTCTGTCTTCTATTAGCTCATCTGTGGCCACTTTGAAGGTTTCTTGCAGCAGCAGTAACGTTCCTATATGTCTGGGATATACTTTCATCTCCCCTTTCCCTGGCCACCACTCCCAGGTTCCACAGGGAGTACCCCACTAGCCTTCTCCTCCCTCGGTCTGGAGGGGTTAAACTGGCCTGTGCACAAATAGGACAAGGGTTTGGTGTTCATTAGAATAAGGAATGGGCTTGACCTGGAGGGAGTTTGGGCTAGGAATGAGAAAGAGAGAGGGTGTCTACTTGCTTCAGTTACTTGGACAAATCTTTTACTCGGGAATTAGATTTATTCATATGAAATAATTGAGGAAGGGAATGGAGTAGGAATTTAGTCTTCAGGACTGCTATTCTGAGGGGCAGGTAATGAAACTGGTTTGGGAGAGAGTGAAACTGAAGGGTCCACGTGACAGACAAGTGGAGACGATGAGCTGACAGCAGGATATTATGGGGCTGGGGTTCAGAAGGACTGTCCAGGGTGGAGGCCAAGTGTGTTGGGGTAGAGGCAATTTTCAATAACCCCTGGAGGCCACAGAGGACATGGCATCACCTAGGCAGTATGGTAAGAGTTGAGTGCATGTAGAATGATAAAGAAGGTCAGGGAGGAGCCCTGCCCAGCTCCACCAAAACAAATCCCCAATGGGGAAGGAGCCTGAGAAGAAAAGGTCAGAGATCAGGCATCAGTAGTCACATTTGCCGAGATTCATCCTGTTGCAAGAAGCAGAGGTAGAGAGGGAACAGGATGCCCACCAGGTTTGATCTGCTTGTGCTCAAACGATTTGTTCCCACTAAGAGCCAAGGACTATTGTAGCCACCAGTTAAAAATACCCAGGATGCACAAAAGACGGCAACAGAGGGCTTGCCATTGTCACTAGCCACTGTTGCCACCTCTCCCCACTCCCACTCCTCCCCCTACCAAGGAAGGAAGGGGAGCAGAAGCTGGCTTGTGCATGGCAGGGGATTGACAGTGGACAGGTTCCCAAAAAAACTTCAAGTTCAAAACCCTCCCATGAACCAGTGTCTCTTAATTTTCTCGAAGAGGGTGTACTGGTGGGAGGTTCTCAAGGAGGCTGCACTAGGGGAAGGGAGAGTTAAATCACATCTGAGATAGACATTTTAATCTGCTGTTTCAACAACCAAAAGAGACAAGAAACTTCTGAAACCTGCCCAAGATGCTGGTAATGGATGGGTATGCCTTGCTTGACACAGCTCAGTTGAAGAGAGTGATTAGCGGTACATAAATAGCTGACATTTTTTTAATGCCTTTTATGTTGGACCCTGTGCCCAGAGCTTTACAGAAATCATCTCAGTCCACCCCACAGCAGTCCTATGAGGGGAAAAAGGCCCAAAGTCACACAGCTAACAAGTGGAGCTGGAGTCCTAACCTCCACTGTTATTAGCTCAATTAGCCAGTACATGCGGAACCAGATTGGGGGCATTTGTGGGAGCTACACTAGTCATACCAATAGCAAAGCTAATATTTATTGAAAGGTTACTATATGTCAGATACATTACTAAGTGCCTCTGTTAGTAGATGTCTTGGGAAAATTCTCTTGAGGGCCTTGGCTTCCCTTTCTTCTAACACTTCCTAAGAAGACTTTCTTCTTTTGGTCAAAATTAAATTACTGGAATTGTGCAGGCCTTAAATGGAAGAGAGACTAATGCAACTTGCTACTTATGCCAGAGTTTAAACATTTGTACAGAATGCCACATTTGAAAGAAAGCATGTAATTGGCTTTTAGCAGGATATTTCTAGAAAGATCAGAGAATGACTTGTATTTGGGCAGCCCAACCTTGATTATCTGACTGCTTGAAAGGAGAAAGAGAACTACACATGGTCCAGATGAGGACACTGAAACTCAGGGCAATGAGGTCATTTGCCCAAGGCCACTCCATTCAGGAGTGGCTGAGTCTGGAGAGCAATCTAAGGCAGTCAGAACCCTTCATATAAATCTCTCTGCTGGGTCCCACTAACTTCCCACAGGAGACTCAGTTTCCTGGCTCTGAAAGCCCTAGAAGGGACAGTACACACACATGGATGCATACCTCCAGTGTGGACGTGGTGCTGAGGGACTTTATATTTGACAGATTCTACTTCTTCTACCAGGTTGGAGGTCAAAGCTCATCTTGAGAGGAACCTTTCTGAAGGTGCAGGTCAGGAGGGGAAGGGATAACCTTTGAAACATACACATGTCCAGGCTTTACCCTTAGAGCTCCTAATTCTTTGAGATAAGTTCTGACAATTCACATTTTTAACAAATGTCCCCAGAGACTCAGGTGTACTCCAAAGATTAAGGACTGTGGCTCCTGAGTAAGGTATGCAGGGCAGGGTGGGGAGTTTCAAGAGAGTAAAGCAGGGGTGGAGCTGGAGCAATTGTGGGGCCAGGAAACTTCCTCAACCTGGTTGTCAGCCTTGGGTCCTAGGGCATGACATTATCAAGGATACCAAAGATATGAATGTAATTGAAGAATGTTCACATTTATTTAAAATGCATTTCAGGGAACCTGGGTGGCGCAGTTGGTTAAGTGGCAGACTTTTGATCTCAGCTTAGGTCTTGATCTCAGGGTCGTGAGTTCAAGCCTCATGTTGGGCTCCACACTGGGCATGAGGGCTACTTAAAAAACATGCATTTCATTAGAAAGTTTGACTGTTGGTGTGTTATTGTTCCCAAATTGAATTTTATCATTTACATTAATATGAATTGATGCTGCAAGACTTGGTTTGCAATTGCAGGATAATCTAGAAGTTTGAAATAAATAGAAATACACAGAAAAAAATGCAAGTTAGAAAAGTCCAAATAGTCTTATTACCCTTTAAAAACTGATTCAGCAATTAAAAGTCCCCTGTCCCATAATGGTCGATTTTACATGCCAATTTGACTAGGCTACCTTCCCCATTTACTCAATCAGACACTCTTCTAGGTGTTGCTGTGAAGGCATTTCATTGATGTGATTAAAGCCATAATCAATTGACTTTTTTTAAAGAAAATCTTTATTTATTTTGAGAGAGTGAGTACATGAGCAGGGGAGGTGCAGAGAGAGAGAGAAGAGAGAGAATCCCAAGCAGGCGCAAGGCTCGCAACATGGGGTTCCATCTCACAAACTGTGAGATCATGACCTGAGCCAAAATGAAGAGTCAGATGCTTAACCCCATTAATCAATTGACTTTAAGGGAGATTATCTTGGATAATCTGGGGGGGTCTGATTCAATCCATTGAAAGGCCTTAAGAACAGAGCTGGAACTCTCAGGAGCTGAAGCTGCCATTACCAGCAGGCCTGCCTTTCTTCATAGCCTCTCCTATGGATTTCAAGCTTCCTACTCAGCCCCCAGCATGATGTAAGCCACTTCCTGGTAATAAACTTGTTTATATAACTACTATTGATTTCTTTGGTTGATCCTGACTGATACACCTCCCCTCAAACAAAATTTTTATATGTATTATTTTCCTTACTAAAATATTGAAAATATTTTCAACTTTCCAGTATGATTTTTTGACCTATAGTTATTTAGAAGTATGTTGCCTAATTTCCAAACATGCTATGATTTTCCAGCTGCTTTTATTATCAATTTGTAGCTTAACTGCATTGTTGTCAGAGGGTACACTCTATATGATTTCAATCCTGTTCCCTGTAGATATCTTTTGAGTTTTTCATTCATTTCCTTAAAACATAGTAAATGTAGTTCACTTATAGTATGTGTCTGATAAGGAATGGTGCCACAGGTGAACCCGGGAAAGTGACTGAGAGTTGAACTGTGGAGCTAGTGCCTCCCTGTGGAGCTAGGACATGTTACTGGGGGTCAGTATTGTCCACCGTTTAGTTACTTGCATGCTATCTTCACCAATTTTTGCCATTATCTAAGTACCACAAATATAATTATTTACTTAAAATGTGTTCTTTAAATTGACTCATTCTTTCAAAGTCATATATATTTACATAAAAGGTAAACTTTATATTACCATTCCAAATGGAAAACTAGTCATTTGCCATAAATAGAAGGTAGCCATAAAAAGAACTATTATAATAAAAAGGGAATAATATATTATCTAAAATATTGTGGCTTTATGAATGCTTCAAGACTGAGGCCTGTTCTCTTATTGTTAAAGTAGAAGATTTAGCAAGTGTTTGAGGATCTAATGAAATTCTAGCAGTACATTGCAGGGCAGTAGGCAAAGGATGGACTTTCCAATACACGTTATCTGTAACATGACATTAAAAAATACTTTTCTCAACATTTTGCAGTCATCATTGCAGAAAAATCATCAGTGGATGGTAAGTCTACGGGAGGGGGCAAGTTTCAAGAAAATTATTTGCATGGGGGGGATGTATCTATACAGAGGAGAACTTGGCTATCACTTTGGGTGATCAAAATTAACATCATCTATATGATACCCTTACAAGAACACAACATAATTCATTGGGTACTCATGTGGGAAAAAATGTCCTTGGATCCTACTGCATATCATACAAAAAATTAGTTCCAGACAGACTGCAGGTCTAAAAGTGAAAGGTAAAACAACAAAGCTTCTAAAAGAAAAACAAGAGAATACCTTCGTGAACTTTGAGTGGTCAAAAATTTCTTTACCAAGACACAAAATGTGCTAAATATCAAACAGTGGAATTACATGAAAACGAAGAGCTTCTGTTCATGAAAACATACTGTTGAAATGAAAGACCACCCCAAATATGAGAGATCTTCACAATACAGAAATCCAACAGAATACTCATCCAGAATATACCAAAGAAAGAAACAATGACTATAAATCAACACCAAGGGAAGGCAAGCCAATAGGAAAGCAGGTAAAAGATCAGAACAGGTTCTGTCTCAGTAGTTCTCAGGAAAATGCACATTAAGGCCATAAGATGTCACATTTAAAAGACAAAGAACACCAAGTGTTGGCAAGGATATGGGGGCAACTAGAACACTTGCACATTGCTGGCGGGAGGGTAAGTTGGTGCAATCACCTTAGAAAATTGTTTGTCCTTATCTATTAAAGCTAAATATGTGTTCTCTGACCCAACACCCCCACTATTGTTATAAGTTGAATTGCATCCCTCCAAAATTCATATATTGAAGTCTTCTACCCTGCCCTGTACCTCAGAATGTGACTGTGTTTGGAGCTAGTGTCTTTACAGAGGTCATTCAGTAAAAATGAAGTCATTAGAGTCCCACTTGGAACAGAGTGGGTCCTAGGCCAATATGACTTCTTATAATGAGAGATTAGAACACAGACACGCATGGAGGGAGCATGTGAGGACATAGGGAGAAGAGAAGTGTGTAAGCCAAGGAGAGCAGCTGCAGAAGAAAGTGAAGCTGCTGACATCTTGATCTTGGACTTCTAAGTCTCCAGAACTGTAGGAAACTAAATTTCAGTTGTTTAAGCCACTCTGTCTGTGGTACTTTGTCATGGTAGCCTGAGCAAACTAAAACAGGTATATACTCAACACAATTGCGTATATATGTTCAACAAAAGGCATACACGAGGAGTATCAGTAGCAGCACTGTTTATAATAACCAAGGGCAATCCCAATCCCATCAGAGTAGAAAGAACAAGTCAGTCATGGCATCTCCACAGTAGTGGAGGATGAACTCCAACTGCAAAGATATGGATGAGGCTCTCAAACATAATGTGGAGGGAGAGAAGCCAGATGTGTAAGAGCACATACGGTGTGGTTCCATTTATGTAAAATATAAAAATGGGCAAACCTAATCTCTGCTGCTAGATGTCTAGGATAGCGGTTACCCATAGACAGGCAATGAGTAGGGGGCGACCAAGAGAGGGTGCTTCTGGGGTGCTGGTCATATTGTTTCTTGATCTGAGTGCTTTTATACAGACATGTTCTCTTTGTGAGCTGTCTTCAAGCTGTACACTTATGTATGATATGCATATTCTTTTTAGTGTCTATTTTGTTTCAATACAAAGTTTAAAAACACAAGAGCACCAAACGTGGAGGGTCCCCCACCCCCCACCAGTAGTCTGCAGGATTGGAAGAAAACTGAACAGGAATGGCCTTTCTTTATTTGTTACAAGTACCATTGATACTGTTCCAGCCTATGTGCTGGGACACACAGGGTGAGGGCGATGAGCAGCCTTTGCCTGGTGTTTAGTGGGGACTGGCAAGAGCAGACTGCCTGGCTCATGGAGACCCTGGCTGCTGGGTGGAGAACAAAGGGGGGCCCAAATAGAGTCAGGGAAACCTGGGATGAGGCTGTTGACATCATCCAGGTTAATCAGTGGCATAGTTGAAGACAGGACTCCAACCCAGTCCCCTGACTCTGTGCACCACAGCACATCTACTATCTACCCACGGGGGACCCTGGTGTGGTGGGGACAGCTGCAGCCTTTCCCCTACCCACCATGCCTCACGATCTTTGTAGTCTAAATGTCTCCCCACTCTGACTTGGAATAGGCTCCTGCCTCCAGGCCTTGCAAGCAGCTCATCTGCTGGGGTCCTGAACAGAAAGGGTAAGGGGATTCTTCTCCTTGGTTCTACAAGGTGGGTACACAGGCCCTGAGGGTCAAAGAAAGAGCCCCACAGGGTTATTTCGTGGAATATCTGAAGATACATCTGAGTTTTTGTATGCTTTTGTTTAGAACTTCCAGTAAAAGCATCTCAGTGATGTGAAACAGGGCAGGGGTATGTAGTTCAGAGACAAACACACAGTCACAGAACCATTTGTGTCACATGTACTTGATTGGCCAAGAGTGCCCATAGCTGGTCATTTTCTGAAGCCAATGGAGTGAAGGAGGGTAGAGGGCCCTCCCTGATCAGTGTTCTGTGGGATGGTTGCAAAAGGCACAACATGTTACCACAAGACAGGCTCACAGCCTAGCAGTCACCAGACTGCCTGTGGCTAGATCTGGGCACAGAATGGAAATGATGTCACTAGAGCTTCGGGTTATTTCATCCAATTAACTGAGAGTTAATTAGTATGTCTAAAGTGCTTTGAAGTTGAGGAGCCCTGTTTATTCACAATTGGGATGGAAGTGGTAAGCTCAGAGAAGCCCCACAAGGGGCACTGACATTAGAATGGGAAGATGGCCAAGGCTTCTGCTTCTGTCTTGCTGTGAGGAGCTAGGGGACATTTGTGCATCTGTAGGAGTGTCCTGGGGCTGCCACAATCAAATGCCACACACTGGTGGGGGGGGGTGTGTGGGGGGAACTAAGACAACATGCATTTATCCTCTCACAGTTCTGGAAGCCAGAAGTTTGAAATCAAACTGCGGGCAGGGCCATGCTCCCTCCAGGGGGGTAAGATCCTTCCTACCTCTTCCAGTTTCCAGTTTCTGGCATTGCCCCAAGCATTCGCTCCTTGGTTCAAGGCCAAATCACTCCAGTCTCTGCCCGTCCTCTACATAGCTGTCTTCCCTGTGTCCGTGTCTCTATTTCCTTTTCTCATAAGGGCACCATCATATTGCATTAGGGCCCACCTGAATAACCTCATATTAATGTAAATGACAAAATTCACTTTGAGAACAGTGGCACACTTAGAGAGTCTTCAGTCCAGCTTCTTCTGGCTCTCTCAGTCACCCCCAGGTTCCAGTGCTGAGGAAAGAGTGAGGGAAGGAAACTCTCAGCAATGAAGCACTCATTTGGCACTGGAGATCAGATGGGTCCTGTTATGGGTAGTATTATGTCCCCCCAAAGGATATGTTGATGTTCTAATTCCCAGTGCCTATAAATGTGACTGGATTTGAAAAATGGGTCATTACTGTTTTCTCATTGTTTCTGGGTTCTCTCTGGCTCTGTGGAGCACTCCTGCTGGGGTGGGGAGATGTAGGCCTCAGGGTGCCAATGCCTGTGCTGGTCTGGCAGGGATCACAGGGATCACAGGCAGGCTCTGCCTTGGAGGATATCTTAGTGCGGAGGGAGGCGGGTACATGAGCCAGGAATCTTGGGCTAGTGTTATGGGTGGAAGAAGCAGGCACAGTGGGAGCCTGGGAGAGAGCACAGCAGGAGCTTCACCTAGCCTGGCCACCAGCCCAGTAGAGACTTGTAGGAGTCAGCCAGGCAAAGATGGTAGAAGGCATTCCAGGAAGAGGCCCCCATGTGCTGCCTTTAGCAATGGGCTTCCTAGTCCAGTGGAAGTCCCTTTAAAGCTCCAGAGCATACTGCCTGTGGAGCTCCTGGTCCAGAGGGGCCAGAGATGTCAAAGGTTATCTTGGGCCCCTCAACACTGAAGGCAGCTTCTTAGCTTTCAGTGGCCAGGCCAGAACTGACTTTGGCGAAGGGAGCAATCAGATGATCGACTGACTGTGAGTAAGACAAGGACGTTGGCACCCTTGGTTCTGCAGTAGCACAAAGCAGCCTGTCCTGTACAGCCTACAGTGTCTTGGGGCCTTGCATCTAATCTCTGCCTCTCTTGCAGGGTCCACTCTCTGCAGGCTTGCTCTCAGTGCCACCTGGGCCCGTTTTGAAGTCTGCACTTCACTTCCCTAAACACTAATCCCAGCCCCAAATATGGCACAAAGAGGCATGTCCAAATCCTAGTTCCTCTCCTGCCAGGACATGAGAACCAGTCCCAGGATCTGAGGCCCCAGTCCCAGGCCTAGAGGCAGTGCTGGGACCTAATGCTTGCTCACCTGGGCCACTGGATTCTCAGGCCTTTCCAAACCCACCCTGCAGATCCACCCACATTTCTCAGCACCTTCTAAAGCAGCTCCATCATATTAGTGATCTCTGTACAGGATTTGCAATCATCAGTTTGTGCCAAACTAGCCCAGTGAGTTATCTGAAAAGTATTTGGCAGACAGGGCTGCAGAGATCCAGCAGTTTGCTTGAAGCCCTGGGCCTGTCAGAAGGAGGTTGGAGCATTTGCACTTTATCCAGGGGCCTACCTCTCTCTGCCACTTTGGTGAGGGAATGACCCTCCCTAGATTCATGACTGCTGAGCCTACTGGGACTTGCCTGTCCTTTGGCTTCCGTCCAGCTGGAAGCCTGCCTTGTACCCAGGTCCCAGTACTTTCTTTGCAGACTTGAGGCAGAGGTGTACCTGGCCAATGACTTACCTAGTTATCTCACTGCCTTGCACTTGGGTTCAGATAGAACCTCATGCTTGACTGGTTTTGCCAGGCAAACCTTAGAGGACCAGCAAACTCGTGCCCTGATGACCACCAGCCCAGAAGGGTGCTTTTCTAGAGCTTGTATACCTTATTGGCCACTGTGGTAGATTAATTGCCCCCCAAAATGTCTACCTCTTGAGATGTGTTGATGGAAGTGGAGATTGGAGTGATGCATTCTGAAGACAGATGAAAGGACCACAAGCCATGGCTTACAGTGGTGTCTGGCTCTGGTCCCCCTTGCACTCTTTTCATCATGTAAACACAAAGGCCACCATGTCACTCTTCAGCGGGCAATCAAATCCAAGCTCCCTGACCCTTGCAACCTCACGTCCTACCATTTCCAGGCACAGACCACAGGTGTTTCCCTTGGCCTGGAAGCTAGAAGGCTTTCCTTCTCTTCTCCAGCTGGCCAATTTGGCTCACTGTTTTACTTATTCATTTATTTTTTGAAAGTAACCATTCTACTGGGTGTGAGGTGGTATCTCATTGTGGTTTTGATATGTGCATTTCTCTAATCATCAGAGATGTTGAGAGCATCTTTTCAAATACCTGTTGGTCTATCAGTCACTCTTAAGCAGAAGTTGGCAAACTTTCTGTAAGGGGGAAGACAGCAAATATTTTAGGCTTTGTGGGTTACAGATCTCTGTCATAACTGGTCAACTCTGCCATTGTAGCATGGATGCACCTACAGACATATGTAAACAAATGGATGTGGCTGTATCCCAATAAAATTTTACTGACCAAAGCACAGGCAAATGGGATTCAATCCCAAGTTCAGTTTGTGGACCTTTGCTCTTAAGGCAAAGAGCACTTGGGGTATTACTTTCTCTGTGGGACTCTCTGATGGTAAGCACTGTATCTTGGTCACTTCTGCATCCCTTTGGACTCAGCAGGTGCTCAGTTAATATTTTCTGAATTGATGGTCCCTATCCCTCTCCACAGAGAACAAAGCCAGTGGTGTGTATGTCTACCAGTACCTACTAGAGAAGGTGTCTTGCAAGAGTTGCAATACAGGGCAAAGGCTGAGAGGCTTTCACTCTTTTCCCTCCTTTCCTTTTCTACCCTACCCAGTTCACACTAGAAAGTTTTCTGGGCCAGAGGAGCTAATATGAACAAACATTCTGGGGCTGAGTGGGTGAAAGAAAGACCTGACAAAGGGAAAGCTCTAATTTGGGTCCATTATCATTTAGAGTCTTCCACAACTGACAACTAGGCAGTGCTGGGGAAAAGAGGTGCATGCTGCTGATGGAAGGTTCTAGTGTCTCTCCACATGCCTCTTGTCTCCATTTCTCTTATTTGTGCCCTTTGAGCCCTTTATGTTGCAAAGCCTCAGATTAGAGCCTGTGTCCCTTCCTCCCCAGATAGGCACCTTTGCTGTGTAAGCTTCCTAAATCTAGGTGGGTAATGTGGGGTGCAGTGGCCTAGGGGATTCTGAGCTTGTAGTTTAGCCCTTGCTCTGCTAATTGCCTGAGTGCCGTAGGCCATGGCTTCTTCTCTCTGGGGCTCTCCCAGCTGATCAAAGTGGGTGTTAGTAGCTTTGTCCTCTAAACAGTCTGGTCACAGAAGCAGCCACTGCACAGGACTTCAGAGGCAGAGAAACAAATCCAAAGTCCCTGGGCCTTGAAGAGTGTAGTGGCTTGTAGGAGATCCGGGCAGCTGAGCGAATAACTGACGGCAATACAGGCTGGGCTTTGTAGGAAGCCAGGAGAGACTGTAGGGCAAAAGCTGTGAGGAGTGAATGATGTTGGAGAGGAAGTTTGAAAGAAGAGGCTGCTTGCCCAGCAGGACCAGATACCCTGAGGTGAGCTGCGCAGAGGAGAATGCAGCTGAGGAGCCATGAGGGGCTTGTAGGCTACCTTGCTGGCACTGGGTGGAGAGAGGGAAGGCAAGGGAAGCTGCACGGAGAGGTATTTCAGTTCAGCAGAAGGGAGAACTTTCTACCAGCAAGGGCTGTCTTCACACAGCAAGGCAAGGATATCCTAGTCAGTGGATAGAAATGCACACCAGCACTTGAAGGGCTATGGCCAGAGGCCTCATGCATTTCTGTCCTGTCTGACAAGCCCGATTCTGCCTTGCTTCCAGTCCTTCTCTATCTTGAAGTCATGGACCTACAGGCAGAGCAGCTGGCCACAGCCACCCCTTGGTCCACAAACACATGCTGATGGAGATGCTAATGAGGCCTCGGAGCCCTACTTTGGCCTCTTCCCCATCAGCTTATCTCTCGTGGACCCTTCCTCAAAAGCAGGGTTCCCAAAGCTGCTGGTGCTCATCCCACCAGCTTGGATTTTGTCTTGGGCCACAGTCATCTCTGAAAAGCTAAGGATAGCTCTGAGCTCTCTCCTGACAAAAGACACATATTCATAGATGTTCTGAAGGCCATGCCTAATTCATAGGATTCACAGACCTCCCAATCCACACAGGAATGCCAGTACTGGCACCCCTGCTCCAACCAGTCCCACTGACTGTTTCCTTCTGTTGCTGCGGTTACTCTAGGATTTCAGGTCAGGCAGGTAATTACCCCCATTTCTTGAGCACCTACTAGGCGCTGTGGGGACGCTGGTTGTCTCTGCCCTCAAGGAGCTCCTAGCCTGGTGGGGGTGGGAGAAAGTACACCAAGAGAATACACTAAATAGAGCAAATATTGAGAGCTACATGCTGGGAGTCCAGAACTAGTAGATGATCTCCAATTGGGAGAATGAGGGTAGGCTTTTTTGGGGGAACGGGATCTGGCTATTCTGGATCTGGGGACATAGCAGGGAGAGTTCAGGGCAGACAGCCACGGAGATCTGAGCAAGGGATGTCTGACAAGGCATGAGCAGTTTGGCTGGAGTGCAGCAGGTGTGAAGCCCAGTGGAAGAAGCTGGAAAGGCAGGCTGAGCACAGGTTGTGAAACACTGGCTGCAGAATGTGTTCAAGAGAAAGTTGGGACCTACTGAAGTGTTTTTGACAGAGGAGGGACATATCTAGGTCTCTTTTAGGATGACCTGAAGATACATAATAGCTGGATCAGGGGAGGCAGACAGATCAGCTTGACTGTCCCAGTACACCCGATCCAGGTGCAGAGACGGCCAGGTACAGAACTAGGTCAGTATCAATGGGGAGGGAAGAGGGACTGAAATGAGAGACCTCCCCAATGAACATGCAGAACTGGACATGGACTTTCAGCTGTTCTCAAGCTGGGAGAGAACTGCCTTCCCTCCAACCTGATTTTACAGATGGATGTGCCACAGGGGAGAGGCGCAGGCCTAGGTCAGTTCTCCAGGATGTCACTTTAGGGAGGTGTGCTACAAGGTTATCAGCCATCAGGAAAGGGGCAGATTAGGGGTGGCCTGGAGACTTGGGCTGGTGAGTGAGACAAGTTCAGTCTTGCAATAACTGAGGCAAGGTTCTAGCTGGACTTGGTGACCTGGTGGGAGTCTACTTCAGTGGTGTGGAACCGTGGGTGGGGCCTGTAAACAGAGTGGCAGGCTCACTGAGTCTCGCTCAGTAGGTCTGGGTGGGCCCCATCATTTCTAACGAGCTCCCCAGGGGGTGCTGAGGCTATGCTTCCTAGGCGGTTGGACTTTCTCCAAACAGATGGGGAGGGATAACATAGGTCTGAGTCAGGAATGCAGGGCAGAGCAAGGAGCAGTCATAAACGCCCTCTGAAGTAGGGAGGGTGGCTCCACTGCAGTATCAGCTCCAGACTGTGTCTGTTTCACTCACCACTGAAGCCCAGGCAGTGCCCAACAAACGTGTAGAATGACTGGATGAACAAAACAAGTGAGGAGGCCAGAGGTTCTCTGAGGAAGTAGATATGAATGGACGGGACATACAAACTCTGGACAGAGTTCAGTGAGGGACATCTTTTGTAGAGGGAGCTGCTAGCATTTTCCCAAGAAAGCTGGGAGGACAAAGCTGAGGGCACTTTGGTCTGCCAGTCTCACTCTTCTAGGCCTGAAAGTCTCCTCCTCACAGCTCTGAAAGCAGAGTCTATCAGTTCTATGCCGTGGCCTCCCACTGCCTAAGAAATCAAGCAGCAAGCTCTGAGTCATTTCCAGATGTTTCCACTAAGGCTTCATTTCTATTTCCACAGCTACGGCATTGCTCAGACTTTTGTTACTTACTATCTGATCTCCCAGGCTCCACCCAGGGTGGCAATAAGCTTCTTGATTTTTGCCCTCCACTGTGTAAACTCTGAACAGTTTCCCATGTGTACAGGATAAAGCTTAAGCCCTCTTGGCTTGGCATCCTCAGCCCTACTTATCTCTTTAGCCAACCCAACCTCCCACTGCTCCTCCCACTGACAAGTCAGGCTTGTCACTTCTGTACTTCACTGAATCTGAGAAAGACAACACACTGCTAATGAAATTATGACAAGCCATTACCTATGAACCTGACCTTTCAGCCTGAAATGCCACCTAGGGCCCTGCACCTATGGACCCTTTATCCATCCTTTGAGGTCCAACTCAATAATGTCGCCTCCCCATTGGAAGCCTTTTTGATGGTCTTGCCTGGAAGCCATGTCTCCTTCCCTGAACTTACACCTCATGGCATGTACAATACCTTCACTTTACTCCAGTCTCCCCTGCTGCCTCTCCACCCCTGGACACATTTCGATTAGTCTGGGAAGAAAGCAGGTTTTGTAAGCAGAATATCACTAGAAAATAAAGAACACTGAATCATATGTGCTTTGCCTTTTGGAAATTGGCTGAAAGGTTCTGAGCATGAGCTACAGAGAAGCAGCCCTTTCTGTATCGTCTCGTGGAGTTTCTACCCAAACTCCAAGCAGATCTAAGAGGCTCTTCTCTCTGACCTCTTCAGTGGCATACTGTCAAGCGGCCCCACGTCCCATGTTAGAAGAGGAGCTACACAGCTGGGGCACACTACCACCTTGCAACTAAAACGGACAATGGGGCTCTGCTGCTAAAGAGACATGTTTCCATGAAAGAATGTTTTATGAAAAGACAATGCAGGCAGGCACACCAGCTACACCTGAGAGAGAACCTGGAAGCATATATAGAGGTGACTAACAAGCGGTCTCTTCCCTCTGGAGATTGGTGGTGATCGGGTGACAACTATTTACAGTTTTTAAAAGTTTTTTCTCTAACTTCTGTGTCTATTTGAAATGTACATTTGAAGTTTCACCACGTGTTTAGAACTTCTGCCCTTCTTCTAGGATATCTGTACTAGGTGGCTCCCCAAACAGTCTGTGGCTTCTCCTCTGGTATCGGTTCACATGGAAGTAAATGCACTTTCTCATCATCAATTAGCAAATGTGTTGTTTCTTCCCTATAGTTTCCTTGATTATGCACAAGGACACTGGAATGATAAATAACCCAGGACACGGGAGGGGTGGCAGAGAGGAAGAGGGAAATAATGAGAACACCAAACAGCAGAATACGAAGCTGCCTGCTTTAAGAAATTCAAATCCAATCCTACAAAGGGAGAAATGTCTGCTGCTTTCTCCACCCTTGTGGTTGCAGAAGAGCTGGGTGTGATCTCATCTAACTGGCAGGAGGAGACCTAAGCTCAGAAGAAACTCACTTGAAAGACATTAGTTTATTGGTCCACAGGGGACAGTTAGTGGCTGGGGAACGCACTGAGAGGGCCCAGTCTCTGGAGTGCCTCACTGGACCTTCCGCAGGTGGTGAAAGCCCTGTATAGTCCTTTCTATGGCGTCATCCATGGTGACCAGGGGCCGGTAGCCCATGACCTGTTTGGCTCTCTCACAGCTGTAATAGTGGAATGTGCCAGCCAGCGCGACCCGCATTGGTGTGAAAGTGGGCTGGAGATGGATGACAGGACTGATCACCATCACCAGGAGGGACAGCAGAAGGGCCAGGTAGTAGGCCACCCAGTACGGGATGTGGTACTTGGGGGCCTCGTAGTTGAGGCCTGTCAGGATGCGGGACAGGAATGTCCAGAAAGGGATGGGCTCGTCATTGGTGATGTGAAATGCCTGGAGAGAGAACAAGAAGTTAGAAAATGCTCCCCAGCTGGAGAGGTGAGAAGACTGCTGCTGGGTCGGCCTGGGACCAGTATTTTAGGAAGCTAGTGGCCTCTCCCTGCCTTCCCACCCAGCATCTCCAATCCACCAATGTCAGCCAGCGAAAGAGAGGCTTTTTTGGTTTGAAGCTATGGGCAGCCTTAAGGCAGAGAGGAAAGGTGAGGAGTTTTACCTATGGGCCAGGATTTTTAAGTGAAGCTTTGAATGCATTCAGAAAAGTTATGTTTGTTAACTGAACTTAATTTAATAATCATGTTAATCATGGTAATACTCCTTATCTTCAGATGCAATGAACAGGTTACATTACATTTCTCAAATGTGATGTGTTTTGTCTAAACCAAAAGCCACAGACCTACCCTAGTCCTACCACCCTGTTACAGGAGTGGGAAAACAGCAGAGGTCCAGGAGAAAAATGAGGCTCAAAGAGGGACTTCCAGAGATAGTGGTGAGAAACAAGGAAGATGGAGGTCCTATGAGTGGGAGGAGAGGGTGAGGGGGCTCTAATGTGCTCTCCCCTCTCTGTGTGAGAGCTCACCTCCCCCAACATGTCCATCCTGCCCATCAGGTGCCAAATGCCAGGACATTTAGATACATCCACCCCTCTGGAGCAGTGAGAGGCATGAGTAAGGGTGGGCAATGGGGAGACATGAAGAAATTTTCAGAATAAGCAACAGAAAAGATGAATAGCAAGCACCCCATCAAATATACGTGGGACCCTGCTGGGAGCAGTCAAGGCCACAGTGGGTATCCAGGTCATGTTACATGGGGAACCAGGTCCTGAATGTTTATTCAATCCCAGCTTACTGGCCCCGGATTTGGACCATCTAGAGCGATGTGGCACTGCAACGTCACCACACTGCCTACCTACCACAGGGGATCAAACTTGGACCAGATCAGCCAGGACACAGGAACATGAAGGCAATTTGCCAACAAATCCAATCACGGGGAGACACAATCTGAAGACAGGCAAACACGCACGGGGCAGGAAGAGCAGGTGCCTTACCTTCCCACTGACAGCCACATCTCGGGAGAGGTGCTCTGCAGCCAGGATGTGTCCATGTACCACGTTCTCCACAAAGGTGAAGTCTACGAGGTTCTCCCCATTTCTGCAGGCATGCCGGGAATGGTTCCACAGTTAGAGACGTGCAGGGGCCAGGGTTCCTGGGGCCCTCAGAGGTGGGATATGTAAGGTCCAAGCAATGAGTCTGAGAGCCCAGGGCCCTGCCTGCCCCATCCTGGCATGGCCAACCCCGGTATTGTCTGCTCTGGGCTTCTATTTGGGTAGCGGCTCTTCAACTGGCCCTGGGACACTCTGGGCTAATGGCTTGCTTTGGCCTCACACTTTTCTACCATCTCTTTCTAATCCCTCAAAGCAAGAAGACAGGGCAGCAGGGAAGCAAAGCAAGAGGCAGAGAAGCAAGGTGCCAGGACACAGGCATAAGAGGAGGAAAGAAAGGGAGAAAGAAAGGAGGGAAGCCAAAGATATACTGGGGAAACAGTCGCACTCTGCTACCACCTGCAAAGGTCTTACCACCTGCACTTTCCTTGAGGAATGCGAACACCTCTACCTGCCTTCCTAGATGCAAGGAGAGCTGAAGGCCTGGCCTTTGACCTTGTGCCAGTCTTTTCTCCCTTGAGCCTATTTCCTCAATTTCCGAACAGGGACACAAATATTTTCCCAGGCCACCTGACAGTGTACTAGGTTGAACAGTGTCCTCCCCATATTCATGTCTCCTTGGAACTTTTGGATGTGACCTTATTTGGAACTACCGTCTCTGAAAATGTAATCAACTTAAGATGAGGACATACTAGGGTAGGGTAGACTCTAAATCCAGTGGCTGACAACCTTTTAAGATGGAAATTGGTATAGAGACACACAGAAAAGACACTCATGTGAATGTGGAGGCAGAGATTAGACTGACTTGTCTACAAGCTAAAGAACACCAAGGATTGCTGGCCACCACCGGAAGCCAGGAGAAAAGCCTGGAACAGATTCTCCTGCAGTTTCCAAAAGGACCAACCCTGTCAATGCCTTGATTTCGGACTTTTGGCCTCCGGAACTGGGAGAGAATTAATCTCTGTTGTTTTAAGGCCCTCGGTTTGTGGTCATTTGTTGTGGCAGCCCCAGAAGACAAAAAGAGAGGGTGGCAGAGAAGGCCACACTAGAAGAAAGCTACACAAACTTGACTGATCCTTGTCAGGGGGTCATAAAGATCAACTGTGGGCCAACTTACCCAATCACAAACTTCATCTTGCCTTTCTTGGCTGCCTCGATGAGGATGGGGACCAACTGGGGGTCTTTTGGGCCAAAAATGCCATGAGGGCGGATGGCTACAGTTAAGAAATTCCTCTCAGGATCATTGGCGTCCAGGACTGTCTGTAAAGAGCAGAGTGGCATGTCAGTAGCACGTTTCACAGGGGACATGGAGGCTGGCTCCTGCTCTGGTATAATTTGAGGCTACTTCTCTATCCCATCCACCCATACCACCCAAATTTGAAAACAAAGGAGGGGTAGCTGGGTCAAAACGAGTATGATCAGGGGAGCCTGACTGGCTCAGTCGATGGAGCATGTGACTCAGGGTTGTGAGTTAAAGCCCCATGTTGGGTGTGGAGCCTACTTAAAAACAACAACAACAACAACAGTATGACTAAAGAGAAAGGCCTAAAACGCACAATTGTAGGGGCACATGGGTGGCTCAGTCTGTTAAGCATCCAACTTTGGCTCGGGTCATGATCTCATAGTTTGTGGGTTCAAGCCCTGTGTTGGGCTCTGTGCTGGCAGCTCAGAGCCTGGAACCTGCTTTGGATTTTTTTGTCTCCTGCTCTCTCTGCCCCTCCCCAACTCACGCTCTGTCTCTGTCTCCCAAAAATAAATAAATGTTAAAAATTTTTTTAAAAAATAAAATGCACAACTGTAGCCATGGGAAGATGAGCCTTGATAGCAGTTTGTGGAAAATATCTGAGGGTTCCAGTTAGCAAGTTAGCCTTTAGTCTCTTGCCTTCGGCTCCACATGCTTGTTTCCACCAGTCCCAGGCCGCTCTGGTCAGTTCTGAGAACCACCTCCTGGGAAGGGACTCTGATGAACCCAAGTGGGCCAGGAAGAAGGGACTGAGAAGGCAATGGGTCTGGGAGAAACAGTGCAGTGACTGGGTAGCTATATGATCCAATACAGGTAAAGTCTACAGCAGTGCCCAGTACCTAGTAAGCACTCAAGAAGTGGCAGACGTTATTTCTGTCATCCACTGTCAGAAAAGATGTGTTCTGTGTGGCTTAGTGGACAAACTAGAACTTAAGGACTTAAAATACAGAGAAGCAGGTTTTGCTTCAAAAGTGACAAAACATCCTGAATGATTTACTAGGTGATTGGTAAAAATGTGGATGACAGCTCCTACCTGGATGGGGCTGTGCACTGACCAAATGAGGTGGCCCATGTCAAGTGTTTTGGTAAGTATGTGCTGGGCAAGCATACTTATTGTACCACCTCACCTAGGATTTCTACTCTATGGTGGCAAAATTCTTGCATATGTTTTGCTCCCAGTGAGTTTAAGCTATAGTTTATCATCAGTTGAGAGGTCTGAAAACCAACCGCAAGTTGTGTGCCAACAGTGGCTGACGGGGCTCCAGGAAGGTTACTGATGCAGGCATTTATAGGCTTTGCTTACTTCTTTTTTTTAAAAAAGTTTTAATGTTTATTTTTGAGAGAGAGACAGAGCATGAGCAGGGGAAGAGCAGAGAGAGAGGGAGACACAGAATCCGAAGCAGGCTCCAGGCTCTGAGCTGTCAGCACAGAGCCCGACGCGGGGCTTGAGCTCACGAGCAGTGAGATCATGACCTGAGCTGAAGTCAGACAATCAACTGACTGAGCCACCCAGGTGCCCCAGGCTTTGCTTACTTCTAATTGAGTATCCAAAAGTCAACTCAAGTGAGACACCGATGGTCTGAGGCATGGCTACCACTTATAGCTCCTAAGCATAGGTCGGGGGAGTCCCAGTGCCTTAGATGAGAGCGCTTCTTGGGTCAAGTCCTAGCAGGTCGGAGCTCTGAGAGGCTCTCCGTGCTCCAAGGAGCAGGGTGGCAGAACCTGGAGACAGGACTCCAGCTTACAAAAAGCCAGACTTCCACCCCCTAGGTTGGGGAGGCCCTTGTGTCTCCCTGTAGATGAGTTATTCAGGAATTTTCTGAGCTGGAATAATACCAGATGGGAGGCAGCTGGCTCTCAGGCAGCACAGTGGGACTAATGCCAAGTCAGCACTCAGCTCTAGTTTTCTGGCTGCGAAATGCAACCTCAGTGGGTGTAATATGCTACAAACACCTGGGAGAAGTAAAGTCACAGCTTTCCTAGTTAAGGCAAGCCATCTGTGGTCAATCACCATCCATGGCCTTCTTAAACTTAAGGATATCCTTAGGGTAATATTCTCCCTGGACATTAGTCTTGGAGCTAGCTGCTGTCAGGGTCCCTGGAGCCCTGGAGTCCAAAGGCTACTTCCCTGTTACTCAACTTGGACTGCTGCTAAAACCAGGCAATCTCTGGCAAAGCTAGTTTGTCAAGTGGAAACCAGTGCCTTGCCATGTACTTTTCCTTAAAATAAAGCAAGATCCTTCCATTGTTTAATTTAAATAAGGGAGGGGTGGCAAGAGTGCCACTAGGAAGGTGTGTTCAAATGAAAACACTTGTGTGTTAAGCCCAAGTTCTGCCTGCGTGCTTGGGATCATCATAAATTGCCTGATTTCTATGGCAACTGAGTAACCTTGCATGGCGTAGAGGTTGAGTGCATGGGTTTAGCCACCCACTAGTTGCAGAGCCTCAGGAAGAAACTGAATCTCTGTGTATCAACTGTCCTCATCTATAACCTGGTGATGATAATAATATCCACCTTATAGGGTCGTTGTGAAGTTTAAATGAGGGAGTTCCTGTAAAACACATTAAGCTATTGTTATTAGTTTTTAAATTAAATTTCATCCACAAATTTTACTTCCCAAGTTAGGTATTCAGGCCTGAGAACACTAACTTCATAAATATTTTTCTTAAAAATCTAAGCCTTCCAGATGTTCATGGAACTCGCTTGTCACCCAACCAGTTCTCAGGTACATACTCTCTCCTGTAAGATTTTTGTCTCCGTGTAATAGTCAATGGGTTTTGTGGCATAAGGGAGGTCTTCGGTTCCATTCTTGATGTTCACGCCCTCAAAGATGACACTGGCACTGCTGGTTAAAATGAGTTTCTGGCAGAGAAGAAAGGAAGGTTAAAAAAATACAAGTAAGAAATGATAATTATTTAAACAATCTGATGGTCATGCATGAAAAAGAATCAAACGGCACCTGTTCACAACCCTCACCGGCAAGGCACCGTGCAAATTATTTACTGCAATGCTTTGCTGTTCAGGTATTTTTAAAATAATTCAAAAATCAGCATCTTTTGTAGCTGCGTGGATTTGAGGTACATTCTACTGCATTCTAAAACAGTAGATTTCATGCTTTTTTCTCTATCACTACTGAGAGATGGAACAGGTATCTCATTGTGGGAATGATTCCTCAAGGGAGAAGGATAGCCCCCAAACTTAGAGGGAGATGTCTGTCTGAAAAAGATGCCTGGTGCTTCTGGTACCAACCTGGGCATGTCAACACATGTACACAAGCGCATGTGCACATGCCCACTTGAGAAGGAAACGCTTTCTTACAAGGGTCCCATCTTCCAGCTCTCTGGTTAAGGGCAGCACATCCAAAACTGAACAGCATTAACTCGAATCATATATTTACTGCTTTTATTCAACATTGTACTGGAAGTCCTAGCAAGCATAGTGGGTTAAGACAAACAACAAGGAATAACTTGAAAAGAAGAAACAAAACTATCACCATTCACAGATATTGGAAATGTCTACACAGAAAACATTATGAACATACAGAAAATATTACAGTTAGAGTTCAGCAGAGTTGGTAAGTCCAAAATCAATATACAGAAATTAACTGTGTTTCTATGCATTAGCAATTCAAAATATAATATGAAAGATATTATTTTAATAACCCCAAATTAAGTACATAGGAATAAGTTTAATAAAAGATGCGCAAAACCTTTCTAAAGTAAAGGACAACACTCTTTGAAAGGCATTAAAGAGAGAGAGATATTAAGACTGAGTATTGGAAAGGTATCGATTCTCTCCCAAATTACCTTAAAATTTGATGGAATGACAATAAGAACTCCAACAGCCTTTATCAAGGAACTTGACAACTTGATTCTAAAATTTATATGGATGAGCAACAGGCTCAGAACAGCCACCCAAATTCTGAAGAACATGGTTAGGGGGTGAGTTGTTTTAGCACATATTGAGATTCACCCTAAGGCTTGCTTCCTGAAGGAAGAGCACAATAGCATGGGCGCAGGCAGAAGCCAATGGAGCAGAAGAAAGAGCCAGGAAGAGACCTGTGGAGGGCACCTACACCTGAGATGTGCTGGAGGGGGCGCTGAACAGCAGGGAAAGGATGGGTCACATGATAATGGTGCTGAACAACAAAACTTCCATCACTACCTCAGACCACATACAAACCTAAATTGTTGGTGGATTAAATATTTAAATGTGCAAAGTAACACTTTAAACTTCTGAGGAGAAACCCACTTAAACAGTCTCTTGATTTCAGTGTTAGGAAATGTTTCTTAAACACAACATGAAAAGCCATTTTCTGCACTGCAGCCCACTAAGCTATTCTGCCACTTCAGTGAATATACTGCATACACATATGTTGGATAGAAAAATCTCAAAAACATGTTGGGGAAAAAAGCAAGTTGCAGGAAAATATATTCAATATATTATTTCTATAAATATTTTAACATGCAAACTGATAACGTATATTGGCTGCACATGGAGCAAACAGCAATGATAAATCCAAGTTCAGAACAGTCATTCTCCGTGGGTGGGGAAAGACAGCAATGGCATTGAGGACGGAAACACAAAGGACTTCAACTCTACCAGTAGTGTTACTTAAACTCTATGATGATTATATGAGTACTATATTATTCTTGAATCTTTTCTGGATAGCTGGGTTATTCCACTTAATAAAACAGCAGCAGTGAAATTCACAGAGCTCAAGCATGGTATAGACTAAGGAGTCTGGGATTTGGCATCAGAGGGTCTGATTTGAATCCCACCTTTTTCATTACTGGCAAAGAGATATCATTTAGCCTTTCAAATCTGGTTCCTCACCTGTTAAGTGACATTAGTAGCTCCTGGTTACCTATCAAGGAGCAAATCAGCTGACAACTACACAGCAAAATGTCTTGTCATTTGCAAAGTATAAGGGGTCACTATTACAATGATCCAACCTTTCCAGGCACTGACCTCAGAAGAGCTCCTTATAAACTTGTTCTTTTACTTAAAGTTTTATTTTTATTTGTTTGTGTTTATTTATTTATTTTGAGAGAGAGAGAGAGAGCGAGCGAGAGCGCATGAGTGATTGTGTGCCTGAGCTGGGGAGGTGCAGAGGAGGGAGAGAGATTCCCAAGCAGGCTCCATGCTGTCAGTGCAAAGCCCAATGTAGGGCTTGATCCCATGAACTGTGAGATCATGACCTTAACCAAAATCAAGAGTTGGACACTCAACCGACTGAGCCACCAGGCACCCACTTGTTCTTGCTGAGTCAGCTGATGATGCCAGGTGCCCCACAAGGGTGATGATCCTGAGAATCAGGGTTTATAACAAAGCAGCAAACTATGACAGGATGGAAAGTCATATGCCCTCAGGTCTGAATTATAACAGGCTTCTATTGGTGAAAAGTAAATGGCTTATTTTTCTTTGAAAATGTAAACAAGCTATGGAAAATAGTATGGCAGGTTCCTTAAAAGGTTAAACATAGAATTAGTGTATGAACCAGGAATTCCAATTTTGGGTATTTACCCAAAAGAACTGAAAGCAGAGACTGGAACAGATATTTATACACCTACATTCTTAGTAGCATGATTCACAATAGTCAAACGTGGAAACAACCCAGGTGTCCACTGATGAATGAACAGCTAAACAAAATGTGGTCTATCCACACAATGGAATGTTATTCAGTGGTAAAAAAAAAAAAAAGAAATTCTGACATAGGCTACAATATAGATGAACCTAGAAGACCTTATGCTGAACAAAAGAAGCTAGGTATAAAAGTACAGATCCCACATGAGTCCACTTCTATGTGGTCTCTAGATTCAGGGAAACAGAATGTAGGATGGTGGGTGCCAAGGGCTTGGATAGGAGGGGGAGGGGAGCTGTTGTTTAATGGGGATAGAGTTTCAGTTTGGGAAGATGAAAGTTGAGGAGATGGATTGTGGGGATGTTTGCACAGCAATGTGAATGTACTTGATGCCACTGAACTATAAATTAAAAAATGGATAAAATGGTAAATTTTATTATATTTAACCACAATAAAAAATAATAAACAATATCAAAATTTTATGGCTCTTTAACCAGAGACTGATAAGCCTTAGTGTCCTCAGATGGTCTACCGAGGTGCAGTTAGAATATTATAGCTCAAATTGGCCCAGCAGCTCCTAGGGCTTTTTCTAGGTTCTTCGCAACATTTTAGGAAGCAAGCCTAGCTAGGCCCAGGAAGAGAGCAAGAAGAACCCTGGCTCCCACACACTTAGAAAGGGCCACGACATGCTTCTGACAGTGCTCGCTCCAGCTTTCCCCTTACCTGAACCCCAGCCTCTTTGCAAGTTTCAATGACATTCTTGGTGCCAATGTAATTCACTCTATAAAAGAGTTCCTTGTTGTTACTTGACGGTGGGGGTGATGCACAGTGGAAAACTGTGCCTACACCTTTCAGGGCTGGGTACAGATCCTGGAAAAGCAAACAGAGACCAAAAAAAATCATTCCTGCTTTAGACAAGTAAACAGCCTCCTCATATTCCTATTCTCCAATCTGTGGCATGTAGGTGTCTTGCCCTTTCATAATTCTATAATTAACATGGAAATACATCTCAGTAAAAGATTCAAACAATACAGAAGTACATAGGATAGAAACCATGTTGTCCTTTCAATTGCTCCTCCCCATTGACTGGTCCCCAGTAAAAACTAGTTTAGGGCATGAGAAAGAAGCCTGTGTGGTCCAGACAAAGGTAGTATCTGTGCCTCTGTGCACCATGGGGGTGTGTGTATGCATGTGTGTGACAATTCAGGGCACCTGAGGGTAAAAATCCTGGGAAAATGAGCTCACAGATACAAATTACGAGTCATATGAAAAAGTCCCACACCATGAAAGTGCGAACAGCCAATACACAGGAGTATTCCCTTCTGTGAAAATAGATATAGAACAGCAAGCTGAAAGGAAATAAAAACAAGTATGCTTAATTTACTGCTAAAAGGAGGCAGAGCTCCTGAGAGCAATGGCTGATTGCAGATCTGGGGCAGGAAATAGACAAGATGAGCCAGGAACACCTTGTCGAATCAGAAAGTAAGGAAGCTAGCCAAGACACCTGGGGTCCTGTTAAAAAGACTCAAGAGTCAACTTGAAGAGGCTCTCACTGGCCAAAGAAGGGACAATTCGATCACTAGTAAGAATAAGAATTCCTTCTATAAACTAATAAAGAATTTTCCAGAAATGAGGACAGGATTGCATCCTCAGATTCCAAAGGCCGAATAGGTGTTGAGTAGGATTTAAGCACAAAATGAAAACTCAGACCTAGACATGTTCTCTACAGAGCATACAGGATAAAAAAGAAAATCCTAAAAGGCATGAGAGGAAAGCCCAGCTGACCCCCAAGGGAATGATCAGATTAAGTGTTGGAATAAATAATTATTAACCTACAATTCTGCCCCCAGCAAATAAGCACTTATGAAAGAGGGTGACATAACAACATTTTCAGGCATACAAGAGCCCAGAAAGTTTACTGCCCAAATATTCACTGAGGGACACTAAAGGAAACACTTTAGGAAGAAGAGGAAGGAACCTGGAAGAAAGAAATGGGAAACAAGAAGTACTGATGAACAAATTCAAGAATATGGCACAAAACCTAAGTAGTGACTTTCAAACCCATTTCAAACCTCCTCACCTCTTCACATCCTCCTTATCTTGGACTTCATGATCCATCATCAGAATCTTGGCCTTGCCCATGTCTGTCTTTATCAAGTTGGTTTGGCAAACTCCAGCCCTGATTAAGTGCAACTCTCTCCTTCTCCCTGCTGGTGCCTGAGTAGCTGAGTGTAGCTGGAGAACAATACACCATGCTGGCGGGTCTTGCTTTCAGTTTGTGTTAAAAAAAAAAAACTTTGAGGGGACACAACAGTGATCAAGAGAATATCCCTGTCTTCATGGAACTTCCTGTCTCTGGGGACTGTGGGCATATAAACAAGTAGATACAGAGTATATCAGCTAGTATCAAGTGTTATACAGAAATATGCAGAGTAAAGGAGATCTGGAGGGGCTTGTGGCTTAGCATAAGTTGGTTGGAGACTTAAATTTAGGGAGCAAGCTCGGTGGCTCACAAAAAGCATTCCTGGTAGAAAGAACAGTGAGTGCAAAGGTCCTGAGGCAGATACTCAGCTAGCGAGTCTGAGGAGTAGTAAAGAAGCCAGTGTGCCTGGAGCAGGGCAATGAGAGAGTACAGGAGAGGGTTAGGCCAGAGAGGTTGTGAGGGAAAATCACACAGGACCTCATAGGTGATTATAAGGGCCTACATGTTTGTTCTAAACAGAACTGAACCATTGGAGACTTCTGAACAGAGGGATATCATGATTTGATTTATGCATTAAAAGGGTGGTGGCTTGGACCAGCATGGTAACAAATGAAGGAGTGAGAAGTTGCTGGATTGGGGATCTATTTGGAGAGTGCAGTCAAAAAGATCTGCTGATGAATGGGATGGAGGGTACAAGAGAAAGGAATCAAGGGTAAATGTAAGGTTTTTGGCCAAAGCAATTGGAAAGACAGAGTGGGTCATTTATTGAGATGGAGAGGACTTTAGTAGGCTTGCTGTAGTGGGAGAGGGGACCCGTAGCAGGGAACCAGGAGCTGAATTTTGTATATGGCAAGTCTAAAATGTCTATTATGTATCCAAATAGAGACATCTGCCTGCTGGACAGATATGAGTCCAGGACAGCTATAGGCTGGAGGTATCAAGCTGGGAGCCAGTCAGCTCCTAGACTGTATTTCAGCAGTGAGCCAGAGGAGGGGGGATTCACGTGGACACTGAGTGTGCTCAGAGAAGAAAAGAGATCTAAGCAATAAGCTCTGGAGCCTGCCACATTTAGAAACTATAGAGATAAAGAGAACAGCAAAAACCAGAGAAAAGGTATTATAGAGATGAGACAGAATGGCAGGAGGAGAAATGGGCATGTGGGGTGTCCTAGGCTTAGCCACTGGTTCTGGGCACCTCCAGGTCCCTGATGGCTGTGACAGGGGCTGTTGGTGACAACCTAGCTGGAGTGCTTGTAAGAGGCAATGGAATGAAGCAATCAGAGGCGACAAGTGCAAATGGCTCTTTGAGTTCCCCTATGACATGAGAGAGAAGTGGGGCAATGTGTGGAGTGGATTTTGCTTTCTTACAATGGGTGAACCTGTTAACATGTCTGTGTGCTGATCTATGATTGGGTAGAGGGGATCAATTGCTGATGCAGGAGAGAAATGCCAGAATCCCTAGCAGAATCACTGAGTAGGAAGAGAGCGGCTATAGCTGGCACAGATGAGGCACCTGCAGAGTAGAGATGCGGTCACGGGCATGTCTGTGCATATGGTGCCATGAGGTACCATGGGACCAGCTTGAAGGCTGTGGCCATGAAGAAAGAGGCAAAAAACCTTGTTTTTCTTCTCTGTTCAGTGCCCAGAGGCCCCGAGGGAGGAGGGAGAATCAGATTTAACCAGGGGTGGGGTTATGCCTAGTAAGTACAACCTGATGGCGAAGTTTATGTGTCCACTCGGTGAGGCTCCAGTCTCATTATTTCATCACACACTGGTCTAGGTATTGCCATAAAGGTATTCTATGACTGTAGTTAACATATATAATCAACTGAATTTAAGTACAGGAGATTATCCTCCATTCTTTGGGTGGGCTTCATCCAATTACTTGAAAGGCCTTAAGAGCAAATCCTGAGGTTTCTGTAGGGAATCCTGCCTCAGGACTGCAGAATCAGGTCCTGCCTGAGTTTCCAGCCGGCTGTCCTGCCCCGCAGATTTCAGTCTTGGCAGCCCCACAATCACGTGAGCCAAGTTCTTCAATAAATCTTATTCTATCCCTTTCCCTATCTCTCTCTCCCTCTTCCTCTCTATCTACATACATACATACACACACACACACACACACACACACACATTACTGGTTGTTTCTCTGGAGAACGCTGACTACTTATACAGACAAGAAGAAAGAGGCAAGGGAGATAAGTGTTATGCAAGAGAGTAAGTCAGCCTCAGCCATGGGCTCAAAGGCAGTGAGGAAACAACACACATTGGGTGAGGGACAGTGGAAAAGAGCCAGAAATCTGGGTTTGGTTTAAGAATTGGTAGGCAAAGGTATGACAGGTCATGAACTCGAAAGATAGGAGTGGTGCTCAGATTGGAGGGCCTGTAAGTGAGATCACGGTGAGGATACATTTCATGATGATAACAGGTTCTGGGACGGGGGATGACAACAGGCCTGGAGGCAAACAGGAGTGAGTGACAGAAGGCCAAAGAGAGGTGAGGTGAGGGTATTGGCAGGGTCATCTGTGTGACTACTGAACTTATCGACAGTTATGACAAGGCTGACCTCAGCCAGGAGCTAAAATCACTAAGAAATGAGATGGAGCCCCCTGGGAAAGGGAGCAGGTGGCTGTGAATGACTGTCCCAAGGAAGGGCACTGGGGTATGTACACTCTGCTGGCATTACCTGCACAGCCAGAGAGATCTCAGGGAAGTAGGAAGTGGCGATGACAAACAAGGAAGACTTCTACCCTATCTCCAGGATCCAAGGTGTAGGCAGCGTGGGAGAGAAGACAGCCTGCGGGGGAAGCTGTGTCCTTAAAATTCAAAGTAAAACAACAACGGCAAATGACGCCAAAGCCAAGAATAAGAGCCCATGGACAGGCTGAGGGAAGCTGTCTGTGATGCAGCATTCCAAATACATAAGAGAAAGAAGGTAAGCCAAAGACAAATGGACAAAGGTTGCTGACAGGCACTTCACAGAGGATCAACAAAGAGCACAGAGTCTGGCCTCCTGAATAGGGAGGGCACATGACTCTAAGCCTCACCAAGCTACCATTCCACACCCTTCAGGATGGCAATACCAAAAAGTCTAAGTACACTGAGTGCTGGCAAAGACGTAGAACGATGTGGATCCTACCTACCACACTGCTGGTGTGAACAGAAAATTGATATAGCAGCTTTGTTCAGCTATTTGGCAACATCTAATAACACTCAAAATATTAATACCCTTATGACGCAGGTAAAGCCTGCAAACATGCTCAGTGAAAGAAGTCAGTCATAAAAGGATATATATTACTGCATGATTCCACTTCTATGAAATGCCTAGAGTGGGCACTTCTACAGAGACAGGAGATGAGTGGTTGCCAAGGGCTGGGAGGGGAGGAGAGCAAAAGGGGAACAACTATTAATGGGCCTAGGATTTTCTGCTGGGATGATGAAAATGTTCTGGAATGAGACCAAGGTGACGGTCACACAATTCTGTGACTATACAAACAACCGCTGAATTGTACATTTTAAAAATACGAAGTTTATAGAATGGGAAGCATATCTCAATTAAAAAAAACCCTGAAACCTAGTGACTGCACTTTTGGGTACACAGGTGACCCTTGAACAACATGAGTTTGAACTCCCTGGGCCCCCACTTATATGTGGTTTTGAGGTAAATACAGTACAGGACCATGAATGTGGGATTTTCTCTTCCTTATGGTTTTCTTTTTTAATTTTTTAATGTTTATTTATTTTTGAGAGAGCACAAGCGGGGTAGGGGCAGAGAGAGGGGGACAGAGGATCCAAAGTGGGCTCTGCACTGACAGCAGCAAGCCCGAGTGGGGCTCAAACTTGCAAACTTGAGATCATGACCTGAGCAGACATCGGATGCTTAACTGACTGACCCACTCAAGTGCCCCCTTACTTATGGTTTCCTTAACAATATTTCCTTTTTTGTAGCTTACTTTATTGTAAGAATATTGTATATAATACATACAACATACAAAATGTGTTTTAAGTGACTGTTTATATTATTGGTAAGGCTTCCGGTCAACAGTAGGCTACTAGTAAAGCTTTGGGGAGTCAAAAGTTGTACATGGGTTTTCAGCTGCATGAGGGTCGGTGCCCCTGACCCATGTTGTTCCAAGATCAACTGAATACTCTGGAACAGTAGTCGACACAGTATAGCCTGTGGACAACTTTGTAAATAAAGTTTTATTGGCACACAGCCACACCCATTCATTTATATACTAACCATGGCTGCTTTTGCACTACCATGGTAGAGTGCAGTTGTACTGACAAAATGTGAGTGTGTGTTGAATTCTTTCCTGTAACTTTAAATTTCTTCAAAAAACATTTTTTTGAAACAATTTGGCTGACTGCTGAGCAGGGTAAGCCTGGTAGTTTCCCTTTGGGGGCCTGTGGAAAATTGGCAAGACTGGGTGGCCCATTACCTGTTGGTTGCAGAGGTCACCCAGAAAGAAGTGCACCCGGGGATTGTCAAATCCTTGCCGCACATCAAATACATTGACAGTGTAGCCTCTTGCCAGCAACTGCTCCACCATGTGCTGCCCCAGGAATCCAGAACCTCCGATCACTGTGCACTTATTGGCCTGCAGAAGGAGAGGGATGGGCAGGGGGTATATGAGAATTGGAAGCTATAAAGAGCTTTGGCTCACATGTTCATGAGCAAGTCATTCTGTTTGTTTGAAATTCTTCTTGAGTCAAGTTGGAAGCTTTATATAATTCTGGTGTTCTGTTGCCAGTGGCACCCTCCTCTCCTGGGATCAGTAAGGAGGAAAGAGGAAAGAATGAGATATCATGCAATCTTGGCTGGATTGCATGATCTGATACGTGCATGCCCTGTGTTTAATGAAAGGAGCAGGAGGCCCCTCTGAAAAAACTGAAAGTATGTGTGATCAAAATTGGACAATACAAAAACCCCAAAAGTAATACCTTCTTGCTCCTAATAACAGAGGCCTGGGCACTTCTAAGGCAGAACAGACAGAAACAAAATAAAACACAACATAACATGCCACCCACTCAACTGACAATGTAGACTTAAAATATTAGCAAGAAAAAAGCAAAGTCTCTATGCTCACAGGAAAAAGTTAGCCCCTTTTCCTCGCTGACGTTTACAGGGCTGTGTTGTGTGACTTTGGACTTGTCACCTAATCCCTTCCCACCTTAGTATATCCAAGACTGTTGCTGTCTGATGGGATCTCCTGGAGGGGTTGCAGGGAGGATCAGTAAACTCTTAATCAGTCAGGCCCAGGTCTTTGCTTTCCCTTCTCTAAGCTCTGAGCAAACTGACGAATCAGGGAAGAGCTATGGTGTTTACATTTCACCTTCTGCAACATGCGCACTTTCTGGGCTAAATTCCAATCCTGGTAACTGGGGATAATGGATGGACAGAGCACCAGATATGGCACTTCAATATTCTGATGCCAGAGAGTCAATGCAAAACTGCCTGTTGCTCACTGATTAAGCTAGCCACAAGAGTCTCCAAAGGAGGACCAGTGATAGCCCTCCTCCCTGGGGTGTTTCTAAAACTATATCTCCACTTCCTGAAAATAAGAAACGTCCATTTTCGCTAACCTCATGTACAGTAAATCAAAGTTGGGAGTGTGGAAACTAAAGATATTAAAGAAATTCTGCTCCTGATTAGAAAACAAACAAACAATCCCTCTTTTTATCCCTTAAGTATCTATACAATTGAGTTATGCAGGAGACTTCAGAGGTGCCAGGGCCCCTACTACAGACTTGACCCTCCCAACCTGGTATCCCACAGACTGGCATTTTTACTGGAGTCCACTGGGCCACCCAGAGATGGCTCTGGAGCTTTAGCATCATTGGCTCAAGAATGTGTGACCTACTGACATAATCAGCTTCACTATTCCATGCCGCCCCCACCCCACCCCCTGAACAAATGATCTCTTCAACCCATTTTTGTCTAGGTTTTGTTTGATTACTCCCATATGCATGTAATCACATCATGCTAAATAATTTGCACCTTGACTGAAATTTCTAAGATATTCCTAGGACACAGGCAAATTAAATACACAAATCCCATTTGATCCTCATTTTAGCTATACCTTTTCCTTCCCTCAAGTCATCTGTACAGGCAAATGCAGTTTTTTTAAGAATAACGCTGAATCTCCCTGCTCCCTGATTTTTCTTGGTTTGCTAAGTTTGCTTTAGTCCAAAGAGGTTCAAACTAGACATGTTTTGATAGTATCTCAAAGGATTTCAGATTCTCTTGTTTATCTGGCATTTCTAGTTATGGTTGTTTCATAGTTTGATGGTCTAATTAAAAAAAATTAAATAACCTTTCTATTATGTCCAGTGCAATTTCCTTTCATGATTTTATTTATTTTTTAAAGTTTATTTATATTGAGAGAGAAAGAGAGCACACACGAGCATGAGCGGGCAAGGGGCAGAGAGGGAGAAACAGAATCCCAAGCAGGCTCTGCACTGTCAGTGCATGGCCCAATGTGGGGCTTGAACCCATGAACCATAAGATCATGACCTGAGTCGAAATCAAGACTGAGCCACCCAGGCACCCCTGGGTTTTTTCTTTCTTTATTGTTATACTGAAATGCAGCATCAATATTGCTTGGAACAAGTGGGCCAATGGCTATTAAACAGAGTTCTGTAGTGATAAGAACTGAACTGATATTTACCCCAGAGAAGTCAGGTGTGTGATGGGCTAATGTCTTTAATCACACTGGTAACACCACATGGTTAGAGATCATGTGAAATAACTACTTACATTTTATGGCCATGAAAGATGATGCAGAGGAAGTGGGCACAGTGGACAAGAAGGAATATGTACTAACAAGAATAAAACTCCAGACTGAAAACAGGCAGTGAGACTCAAGAATGGGTTACTGAGAGAAGTTATAAAATCATCATCCTAGAGAGAGTTTTTAGAAAAGAAAGTCATTCAAATGATCTTAATTGCAATATGATCTAGAGGTAAGAGAATGATCTAGGCCCCTGGGTTTCTTTTAACCTGTTCTGTTTTCCTTTGTCTCTAGCAGTGGGCCTCTTTTCAGAGAAGTCTTACACAGAACATATAAATAAGGTAAGATGAAAGCGTTTTTATTTTAGCAGTTTAAATTTATAACTTATACTTCTTATAAAGGCAACCAGTGAGAAAGAACACCATGACACAACCATTGAAATCTACATTTTTTGGTTGCTGAGTATCAGTAAAATTCTAATTTATACAAACAAGGAACTAGATGGCAAGGGACTCTGCTGGTTCATCTGAACATTAGAATCTCACATTAACCTTAGAGGCACAGAGGAGGCTTTATTCTGAGCTACACACCAAAACAAGTGTGATCTGGTGGCCCAGATTATAAATATTAATTTATTAACATTTGATATAAACACATTTTACCTTGGCATGATTTCATTTCTGAAATGTTAGTATTCATTAAAAATGAATCAAACCAAACCTTTGCAAACCTACACAAAGAACCTCCAGGAGGCCTGACAATTCCTTAAAGTCCTTTCTGATATTTGCAATGCTAGATCATAGGAGTCCTTGCTATTGCCATTGTGGTTACTGGGGAAGCCTTCTGCCATTCCACCCAAAAGCCTAGTCTAGCCTGCTGGAGGCCACATAAAGGCAAACCGAGGCACCCGGCTGATGCCAGCAGTTACTGCCAGGGATGTGACTGAGGCCGCTTGGAACTCACACGTCAGGGGGGGTCCCCATGACTGCAGGTGGGTGGGTGAACCTAGAGGCAACCAGCCAAGGACCCCCAAGCTGTACCCAGCCTGAACCACAGAATCAAGAACAGAGAAATGGGTAGTTTTATTTATTTATTTTTTATTTTTTTAAATTATAGTTTATTGTCAAGTTTGTTTCCATATAACACCCAGTGCTCATCCCAACAAGTGCCCTCCTCCACGCAAATGGGTACTGTTTTAAACCACTATGTTCTAACACTGTTACACAGCAATAAGTAACTGATACCTTAAATGTGTGTGTGTGTGTGTGTGTGTGTGTGTGTATATAAAACTCAACATTGATTTAATAAATGTACCAAATACAATTTTTAACCCACAGATAATATCAATGGCTTCCTGGTGTATATGTGTTTGACTTTCCCCTTATCTGGTTTTGGTTAACCTATTTTTGTGTCAGTACTCACATTTGGAATGTCTTCTGTCAGATGTGTCCGCGTGACCTGGTTTCTCATTGGCTCACCAAATGCTTGTTCCATTTCAGCTCCAAATATCGTTATATTCGTGATGAAGTTTTCTCTTCATAAAGACATATTTAGAGACAGACATTTATATAATATAAACTGAAACATTTTTTAGGCATTAGTGTTTTTGTGTGGATGCCATTCCCCTGTCGAGTTTCCACAAAGAGCTGAACCACAGAGGTAGGTGGCTATTAAGTGAAGCCCTCTGCTTAACATTCCTGTGACAGGCTTCTCTCCGAGGAAAGGGTGTACTTGGGCCCATAACTCACTGCATTTTTGGATTAGAGGCAGAATGGGAAGCCAGTTAAATGACCTCTCTCATCATTTACAACAAAAGGAACATCTTTGGCTTCATAGCTTTTTCCATGGCACTCACATGCTTCAATTATTCTTGATTTCTCTTGTGTTGATCGTTACATTGTGGGAGTGCAGTGAGAAAATGCACAGACCTAGGGAGTACTGGGTTCTGGTGCCAGCCCTATCACAAACGAGGTATCCGCTTAAGTCTCATCTCTCTGCTGCAGCTGAGTGTCCCCATGAATAAAAGGGACTATGTATTCATCCTCATGATACTAGGGCAGGGGGTGCTGGGAGCAAAACAGTGTACTAGATGACAGAGCTCTTCTTGGTGAAATTAAAGCCACTCTGACTATGTGGGGAAGAACTCAGTGTCTGGGGACATCAGAAGCCTTCAGGAAGTGGTCACAGTATAGTGGGGACTGAGCACTTCACAACCAAGACACAATGAAGCATACCAGCTGACGAAGTCCCACAACACCAAACAGAGGAGTAGTTTATAAGAGAAGCTTTTGTGACAGCCCTTAGGATATGCTCCTCTCTTCATTCACTCACAATACTGACTCGCAAACAAAAAGAAGCATTCAATTTTGGGTTAGATGTATTTGGTCTTACAACTGTTTTCTTGGTAGTGATCAATTTACTTAAGTCATGGATCTCCTAACATCTGGAGATGGTGAAATCTGTAACAAAGAAAATAGTCTAACTGCATGCAAAAAGCTAGATTCACAGAACACTCATCAGTGAGAAGGTGGGTGCCAGGCAGCCAACACCGGGGTCTCAAACACCATGACTGTTCCAATCCAATTCTACACCTCTAGACATACACATACACACACACACACACACACACACACACACACACAATGTCCTTGTAGGAAATGATTTTGTGGGTGGATGAAATGGCCTTGAAATGGATATTATGAACCTCTGAGTCTGACGGGGCCATTTTAGGGAAACATGTTTATGAAATCATAATGGGAGTTATCAGGAAAATATATTTCAAAACTTCACTTTTAATGGATCTTTTCAGGTGCATGTAATGACTAAGCAAAATTGATCTGTACTTCTTCGCGTATCCTATCCCTCCATGTCCTAAGTTCTCTTTATGTTGGCAAGGGGCCCTGTCACTTGTTCATTCTAAATAGATGTGACTGGTGAGCTTTAACTCATTTGGTTCAACGTGCATCAAATGGGGAATGCAGATTTAGGTACTTGCACCACGGCCTAGCAAACAGTTTTTGGAGTTCTGTCTTGCTCACCGCTGTATTTTGGCACGAAGCACAGGGCCTAGTACAAAGTGGGCACTCACATATCCACTGGACTCAAGTACATGGTGCGTGTACACGCTCATGCAGATCACCTTCTTCTCTCTACCACACATACATGGACACCCATCTAAGATGCAGGAGCTTCACTGGGGGCAGATGGGTTCATTATATTTTGGCAGTGCTGCACTCACGAACACCCACTGCTGGCTTCTTACTCTATTTCCCAGATACTCAAAGAAGTGTCAGGTAATCTGAGAGGGGAGATGGCATGAGCCAACAAACACCGAGAGTCATCAAAAGGTGAAAGAGGCAAGGAAGGTTCCCCTCTTAGTGCCTTCAGAGGGAACATGGTCCTTATGGACACGTTGATTTCAGACTTCTGGCCTCCAGAACTGGGAGAGAAGAAATTTCTGCTGTTTTAAGCCACCAAGTTTGTGGTTATTTGTTGCAGTAACCACAGGAAATCAAAACAGGTATTCTTTGCAGTTCTGAAATCCAAATAGCACAGCAGCCAATTCCATAACCACCCTGTACTACTAGAAAAGCAAGAAGCCTTTAAGCCTGTTCCCCAACTCGATCTCTAAGGGAAGATCTGGGAGGTGAAAGAAGAAACCCATTTTGCTGCCATGGATCCATACCAAACAGTGCTCACTCAATCCTCAGCAAACCAGGCTCCTCTAGAAACAAAAACAAATCTACTTTGTCTCAAATTATATACAAATTAAAGTTTATAAACACTATGATCCACATAAGAATTTTGGTGCTACTTCAGTTGTCCCTAAGGGCTAGGGTACCCAAAACTAGCTCAGGGAATGAGTCAGATCCCACTGGTAACCCGCCACTAAATCCCCCATATGCTATACACTCAGATTAAAATGAACACCAACAACAGCTCTGATTGAACACACTTCTTCAAAAAAGATATACATTACAGATGGCCAATGAGCAGACAAAAAGATGCTCAACATCACTAGCCATTAGGGAAATGCAAATCTAAACCAAAATGACATACCAACTCACACCCATTAGGATGGCTATTATGAAAAAAACCCAGAAAATAGAAAATAGGAAGTGTTGATGAGGATGTGGAGAAACTGGAACTCCTGCAAAATGGTGCAGCAGCCATGGGAAACAGCATGTGGTTCCTCAAAAAAATTAAATGTAGAATTACCATAGGATCAAGCAATTCCATGTCTGGCTATATATCTCAAAAAAACTGAAAGCAGGAATTTGAACAAATATTTGTACCTCCCTGTTCATTGACACCACTATTTATAATAGCCAAAAGGTAGAAGTAATCCAAGTGTCCATCGATGAATGAACAGATAAAACACAATGGAGTATCATTGTGCCTGATGGGATGGGACACAATATTTGCAAACCATATTATCTCATAAGGATTTAAAAAATGGGCTAAGGACTTGAAGAGACATCTCTCCAAAGAAGACAAACAAATGGCCAACATACAAATACAAAAAATGCTCAGTGTCACTTAATCATTAGTGAAATGCAAATCAAAACCAGAATGAGAGAGATCACCTCACTCCTTTCAGGATGGCTGTTATCAAAAATTCAAAAGAGAAGTGTGGGTGAGGATGTGGAAAAATTGGAAGCCTTGCACACTGTTGGATGGAATGCAAAATAGTACAGCTCCTATGGAAAATGGTATAAAATATCCTCAAAAAATTAAAAACAGAACTACCATATGATACAGTAATTCCACCTCTGGGTATATATCCAAAAGAACTGAAACTAGGATCTCAAAGAGACAGATATTAGCCCTCCTATGCTCATTACAGCACTATTCACAACAGCTAAGATGGAAGCAACCTAAATATTCACTGACAGATGAATGGAGAAAGAAAATGTGGTCTATACATACAATGGAGTACTATTCAGCCTTAAAAAAAGAAGGAAATTCTATAATACACAACAACATGGATGAACTTTGAAGACGTTATGCTGAGTGAAATAAGGCAGTCACAGAAAGACAAATACTCCATATTCCACTTATAGAGGGTCCCTATAATAGTCAAATTCATAGAATCAAAGAGGAGAATGGTAGATGCCAAGGGCTGGGGAAGGGGGAACGTGGGAAGTTACTGATCAATGGGCATAAAGTTTCAGTTTACCAAGATGAGTAAGCTCTAGAGATCTGCTGTAAAACATTGTACCTATAGTCAACAATAATCTATTGTACACTTAAATATTTGTTAAGAGAGTACATCTCTTGCAGTGCTCTTACCACAAAATAAAACTAAAATTAAAAAAGGCTGGAAATCCTGACATATGCTACAACATGGATGAACCTTAAGACATTATGCTAAATGAAACCAGCCAGGCACAAAAGGACAAATACCGTATGATCCTATTTATACGAGGTAATGTATAGTAGTCAAATTCATACATGTAGAAAGAATGGTGGGTGCCAGGGGCTTGGAGGAAGGGGAATTGAGGATTTAGTGTTTACTAGGAAGAGTTTCAGTTCTACAAGAGAAGACTTCTGGTGATGGATGGTGGGGATGGTTGTACAACAATGTGAAATGTACTTAATGCCACCGACCATACTCTTGAAAATGGGCTCAGAATAGCTCTGAATGGAAAAATAAGACCCCAAACAGCAACACTTAGGGGGCTGGGATTGTTAAGGTTCATAATCAGAAGGCTCAAGTCTTTCTCCTATAAAATGTTAGCTCTTAGAATCCATTAAAAACCAGTATGCTCATACTGGGACAAAGCTTTGAACTAAAAAAACAATTTAGGTGAAATCCAAGTGCCTTGCTCAACTTCCGGGCAAGGGGAGAAAGGCTGCTGACAGGATTAGATGAGAAGACAAGCAAGTGAGCCCAATCTCCTCCTTCTTGCTGAGGAAAGTCCCCCAACAACTAACTCCTGGAGGCAAAAGAGACAGTTTGTCCACCTCAAACCAGATAGAAAGAAAAGAGTTCCCTCCTTTGAAAACATGGAAGATCAGCTTCTTTGTAAAGGGATAATGCAGAGCAATTCAGAGGGGTGTGTTAGGGTGTGAGTGGGTAGTTGGGGCCCTGCCTGCTGTCTTTCATGGAGTCAGTGCAGGAGGGTAAGATGTGGCTACCACAAGCTCACCAGTCTAGTCTGTGGACAGACAACACCTGTGTGCACAAAACTACAAACAGGAGTCAAGGCAAAACACACTTCCCCAAAGGACTCATTCAGCTAAATCTTGTCCTTTCATAGGCCTGAGGCATCTGGTTGTTTCTGTTAGTCATTTGTCGCCCTGCTTGTCATTCGTCTCTCTGCTTTGGATTTGTAGTGGCCCCTGAGAAACCCATCGACATGCCTGCAAGCTTTAGCTTATACTATTCCCTCCACCTAGAATATTTTCCCTCTTCTTGGTGAGTTCCCCCTCATATCCTTTAAGGCCTAGCTCAACTGTCACTGCTGTGAACCTCGTTTCCTTCCCTGGGGACAGTCAGCTCCTTCCTTGGCACCCATGTCTGCTCCCGTTCTAACACTCAGCATGCTCGATTTTATATATATATATATTTTTTTTTTTTTTTCTACTTGTCTGTGAGCCGCCCGAGGGCCAGAAAAGAGCCTGGAACAGAGCAGGGGCTGTATTGTGCTCCTGCAGCTGCTCCCAGGGGTCTCTTCTGTAGAGCAGCAATCCTCCCTGCTGACCTCAGAGCTGCTATGGGGCTCAAACAAGCCTCGGGGATAAAACGGGAGCTGCAACTTATAAAAGAGAACCCGGGTTTTGGCTCACTCATCCAATGCCAGCCACTGCCAAGCAGAACCCGTGTAAGACACAGCACCAACCTCCAGGAAGCCCAACATGTATCATGGGAGATGGACTTAGTGGACAATTGTAGATTGCTTCTGAGTTCTCATGAAGGTAAATCCAGAGCAGGGAAGCTGGCCCAAGAAAGCGATCCCTGAGCCAAGTTTTCAAGGCCGGGGAGGAGTGAGTCAAACCGGGATGGGTGTCCTGAAAGATATTCCATGGCCAGGGGTGGGAAGAACAGGTGGTAGCACAGAGCCAGCATGTTCTGGCAACTGTGACAAGTTGTGTCATAGTGAGTATGAAGCAAGATTGGGAGCAAAGTTGAGAATATGAAGGGACTATGTGTCAGGTTAAGGCTACACTAAGAGGAGATGGAGATGCCCTAGGAAGTTGTAAGCAGGGTGAGTGTTAAGATCAGAAGGATCACTCTGGCTGAACTGTGGAGAAAGGATTCTACTCAAGTCTAAAGTTCTGGGCATGCAGAGTAGAGGAGATGAAAGAGCAAATCAGAGAAAAGAAATAACATTGCTTGAAAAACTGCTAAATGCCAGGTCTTTTTATATCTAAGTATATTACACCATTAAGATCCCGAAAGCACCCAGTTAGGTCTCATTCAACAAAAGACAAAGTCAGGCACAGAGGGGGTCGAGTGACTTGCTGAAAGCCAAACAGATGTTACACAGCCAAGGCAGAACTTTGTGGTTGTTCTTTCTACTCTGCCAGGCTGTCACCCTGCAGACTGGGAAGCAGGGTTTGGAGAGACACAATATATAAGGACCAGAGGAGGCAAAACTGGGCAGGAGGCTCAGATGCCAGGTTGAGTCTGGACTTTACTCTGTAGTCATGGGAAGCCTCTGAAGGTTTAAGAGCAGGGGGGAATGATCTGACCAGAGAGTTTACCAGGAAGATAAACCTGGCAGAGCAGGTAGACTAAAAAGGTGAGAAGCAGGCACAGGGAAATTATTCGCCAGTCATTCAAACAAGCTTTATTGAGCACCTAATACGTGCCCCTCACTGCTCCAGGTACTGGAGTACCAGCATTGAACAAAACAAAGATGCCTGCCCTCATAAGAGCTTACATTCTAGTGGGTGGGCAATAAAGAACAAAATAAGTAAGTGCCAAGGGAAAACAGTAGGGTAAGATATGGGGCTCAGGCATGCTGGGGGCTGCAGTGCTAAATAAATAGGGTACTTAGGGTGGCCCACTGAGAAAGAAGGTGATAGTGGAGCAAAGACCTGGAAGAGGGAAAGAAGTGGAGCAAGCGGGCAGAAGGGCCAGCTGGAGCAAAAGTTCTGAGGAATGGGCCTTGTTTGTTTGAGGCCAAGCAAGGAACCTAGTGTCCCAGCTGGAATGAGCCTGGGGAAAGGAAAGGGCATGTCATGCCAGGCCCTGCAGACCACGGTGAGAATTCTGGCTTGTAGGAGTTGGGAGACTGCTGACAAAGACCTGAATTGGAAGAAGAGCAGCAGAAGTGGAAAAGAGTAAAGGAATGACATTTAAGTGGTAGAATGGATAGAACCTACCTGGACACTGGTTAATGAGGAGGGGACAGGAAAAGAGTGAAATACGACTAAATGGTTTTGGATGTGGTTCATGCTGAGAGAGTAAGGGGGGAAAAAGGGTAGAAGGTCAGCAAAGACTTCCATTTAATGGATGCTAATATAGCTCATGCCTTTCTCAGCCTGAGAAGCTTACACTCTGTGCTCTGCCTCTCTAAATAATTCCCCAATGCCCAGAGGGGAAGCAGGTAAGGACTGAGAGCCCTCTTACACTGGGCTAGCTATGGAGGGCAGATCCTGGACCTCCAGCTCCATTGCTTCAGCCCATACCCTTACACACACCCCCATGTACGTTATGAAAACGTATATGCCAACAAATCGGACAACTTAGAAGAAATGGATAAATTCCTAGAAACATAAAACCTACCAAAACTAAAGCAGGAAGAAAAAGAAAATTGGAACAGACGAATTACCAGCAAAGAAATTGAAGCAGTAATAAAAAAAACTCCCAAAAACAAAACTCCAGCACCAGACGGCTTCACAAATTCTACTAAACATTTTATGAAGAGTTAATACCTATTCTTCTCAAACTATTCCAAGAAATACAAGAGGAAAGAAAAACTCCCAAATTCATTCTATGAGGTCAGTATCACCCTGATACCAACCAGATAAAGACATCACAAAAAAAGAGAACCACAGGCCAATATCTCTCACGAATACAGATGCAAAAATCCTCATATTAGCAAACCAAATCTAACAATACATTAAAAAAAATCATTCACCACAATCAAGTGGGATCTATTCCTGGGATACAAAGCTGGTTCCATATTCATAAGTCAATCAATGTGATATATCACATGGATAAGAGAAAGGCTAAGAACCATATGATCATTTCAATAGATGCAGAAAAAGCATTTGACGAAATATACATCCATTCATGATAAAAACCCTCAACGAAGTAGGTCTAGAGGGAACATACCTCAACAAAGTAAAGGCCTTATATGGAAACCCCACAGCCAACATCATACTCAATGGTGAAAAACTGAGAGCTTTCCCGCTAAGAACAGGAACAAGACAATGTTCTCTACTTTCGCCACTTTATTCAACATAGTACTGGAAGTCCTAGCCACAGCAATCAGACAACATAAAGAAATAAAAGGCATCCACACTGGTAAGGAAGAAGTAAAACTCTATTTGTAGATGACATAATACTATATATAGAAAACCCTAAAGATTCCACCAAGAAAATATTGGAACTGATAAATGAATTCAGTAAGTCACAAAATACAATACTAATGTGCAGAAATCTGTTACACTCCTATACACTAAAAATAAAGCAGGAGAAAGTGAAATTAAGAAAACAATTCCATTTACAACTGCAACAAAAATGACACAATATTTAGGAATATACTTAACCAAAGAGGTGAATGACCTGTACTCTGAAAACTATTAAACACTGATGAAAGAAATCCAAGACAAGGCAAAGAAATGGAAATGCATCCCATGCTCATGGGTTGGAAGAACAAATATTGTTAAAATGCCCATACTACCCAAAGCAATCTACAGATTTACTGCATTTTTTAAACATTTATTTATTTATGAGAGACAGAGAGTGAGCAGAGGAGGGCAGAGAGAGAGGGAGACACAGAATCCGAAGCAGGCTCCAGGCTCCGAGCTGTCAGCCCAGAGCCTGACGTAGGGCTCAAACTCATGAACCGCGAGATCATGACCTGAGGCAAAGTCGGCCGCTTAACTGACTGAGCCACCCAGGTGCCCCAAGATTTACTGCATTTTTCACAGAACTAGAACAAACAATTCTAAAATATTTATGGAATCACAAAAGATCTCGATTCGTCAAAGTAATCTTGAAAAAGAAGAACAAAACTGGAGGTATTGCAATTCCAGATTTCAAGTTATATTACAAAGAGGTAGTAACTAAAACCGTACGGTACTGGTATAAAAGTAGACACATAGACCAATAGAACAGAATAGAAAAGCTCAATTAATCTTTGACAAGGCAGGAAAGAACATGCAATGGGAAAAATACAGTCTCTTCAATAAATGATGCTGGGAAAGCTAGACAGCCACATGCAAAAGAATGGAACTTGACCATTTTCCTACACTATACAAAAAAATAAACTCAAAATTTGGATTAAAGACCTAAATGTGAGATGTGAAATCCTAAAAATCCTTGAAGAGAGCACAGGCAGTAATCTCTCCGATGTTGGCTGTAGCAATTTGTTTTCTGGATGTGTGTCTTGAAGCAAGGGAAATAAAAGCAAAAATAAACTATTGGGCCTACATCAAAATAAAAAGCTTCTGCCCAGTGAAGGAAACAATGAATAAAACTGAAAGGCAACCTACTGAATGGGAGAATATATTTGCATATGACTTATCTGAAAAGGGGTTAGTATCCAAATTTATAAAGAACTGATACAACTCAACACCCCAAAAACAAATAATCTAATTAAAAACTGGGCAGAAGACCTAAACAGACACTGTTCCAAAGAAGACACCCAGATGGCCAACAGACACATGAAAAGATGCTCAACATCACTCATCATCAGGGAAATACAGATCAAAACCACAATGAGATATCACCTCACACCTGTCAGAATGGCTAAAATTAACAACTCAGGAAACAACAGATGTTGGTGAGGATGCGGAGAAAGAGGAACTCTCTTGCACTGTTGGTGGGAATGGAAACTGGTGCAGCCACTCTAGAAAACACTACGAGGCTCCTCAAAAAATTAAAAATGATCCAATAAATTGCACTAATGGGTATTACCCAAAGGATACAAAAATACAAATTTAAAGGGATACATGCACACTGATGTTTATAGCAGCATTATTATAATAGCCAAGATGTGGGAGTAGCCCATATTTTGATGAATGGATGAACTGAGAAAGAGGTTGTGGTGTATATATATATACATATATACACACTCACAATGGAATGTTACTCAGCCATAAAAAAAATGAAATCTTGTCATTTGCAACAAAGTGGATGGAGCTAGAGAGTATAATGGTAAATGAAATAAGTCAGTCAGAGAATGACAACTACTATATGATTTCAGTCATATGTAGAATTTAAGAAACAAAACAAATGAGCAAAGGGAAAACGAGAGGCAAACCAAGAAACAGACTCTTAACTCTGGAGAACAAACTGGTCATTACCAGAGGGGAAATAGGTGAGGGGATGAGTTGCATAGGTAATGGGGATTGAAGACTACACTTATCATGATTAAAAACAAAATAAATTTAAAAAAGAAATTCTAAAACCACACTCTCCAAGCACCCCTCACACTTCCAAACTCCTCAGTGACTTTGCTCATGGCAGTGTCTCGGCCTGGAATGCTCCCCCTATCTGCCTGAGTGTTTGGGTATCAAAGAGTATATTTTGATGACCTCTCCCCTCATGCTCGCTCACATCTTCTTCATTTCCTTCAAAGTCCGTTCCCAGGCCCCCACCTCACCTTCCTTGGCTGCTTTTAGCCAGGTGGGAACCAAAGTGATCCTCTCTTAAAATCTGTTGCGGGGGGGGCGGTGCTCTAGAATGGACACTCTCAAAGAAATAGCCTCAGCGGGATACGGTTTCTAAGTCCCAGCCGTCCAAACACCTGCAACATTTCCCTTCCCTTCTCTGGGTCTCAGTTTCCCCTTGTGTACAGTCTCCGCTCTAACACGCAAGGTCACGGTCTTCTCTGGCCCCTCTAACCCTAATTCTGTCTTAGGCCAGACCAGAAACCTCCTGACTAGACCACCTCACCCAGCCCCTTGCCCTCCTGCCCTGTAGCCGATAGAAGGCAGCCTCCAAGGGCGAGGTCCTGACCCTTACCGTCCGTAGTCGACCCTCTGGTCAGCCTCAGCGCTCCCTCAGCTTGCACCCAAAGACCTCCAGCCGCCGGGAGCCACCAGTTTCCCCACGCCCGCGTGAGCCGAGGATCTGCCGAGACTCTTCCACCAACGGGATTGGCTTAGCTCGGCTCTGGCTCAGCCAATCAGGGACCATAATATGATCCTGCCCAATGAGGCCAGGTTTCGGCTGTGAGTGAACAGCCCCCCGCCCGGCTCTGGGCCGGGCCTTTGTCCGATTAGCCCCACCCACCACAGCCCTGCGCCAATGGGGAGCGGTGGGGACTAGTGGACCGCCAATGGGGAGAGGGGCCGCGCGCGCGGCGTGGTGGGAAAGGCGCCTAGTCAGTGTTTAAGTCGGTTGCCGTAACAACGGGCTGCGGAGCTGGTCGGCAATGGTGAGTGCAGGCCGACCTTTGGTGCCCCGCGCCCAGAGGCTGAGCCCTTCCAAGGTTTCGTCTGGCCCTGCCAGCTCTCCTGCGCCGTTCTCGGTTTTGCCGTGCCCCTCCTTCCTCTGAGCTCTTTCCCGGAAGAATAGGGTAGAGACGCCTGCCGCCCAGCTCGGCCTGTGATTCGCTGCTGCTCCCCTTCACCCACAGTCTGCGCTGCACCCACCCACCCCTCTGTCTCCACTGTCCTTCCCCTGCCGCCCCCCTCGGTGACCGCCCCTGGTTAAAGAAAACAGGTTACCCGCAGGCCCTGACCTCTCAGACCCTGACCTCCTGGCCGCCTCGCTCTACCAACGTTTACCCACAGAACTGGGGAGAAGGTTTATTATGTTTGATTGTTAACATGCATTCTAAAATTCAAGTACAGGGACATCCGGGAGCTGTTTAGAGCTTCTTAGAGGAGTCAGAGATGTGCCGATTGGATTGAATTTTATTATACAATATTGGCAGAATATGCATTTTAGCAACCTAATAATATTTGGCCAAGTCTGGAAGCGTGATTACTTCTTTAAGTCGGGCTACATAGAGGGAAGCGGAGTACCACGAGTGGGTGTTGTAAGAACATTTCTAGATAACTAGGAGAACCCCCCAAGTTCAAGGACAGCTGATTATCTGTACGGTTATTCAGTCAGCTCCTTGGCTAGATCTCTTTTAGTATGATTTTCGATCAAAAATGTCCAAACAAACAAGGAGTCTCCTTGCTTCTAGAAACAGTAGTAAATAAAGAAGAGGGAGGGATAGAGGTGCATGGAATGATTCATTGCTCTTTCCAGTAAACTCTGTTATCTCTCCTGTTAAGCAAAGCTTCAGAATTGGTTGGTGTAAACAATTTTAAAATAGTTTGTTGTCTGTAACTAGTTTCCGTAAAATATGGATTATATTACGTAATACTGTGCTTCTGTGTTTGTAAAACATATAAAGGCCTCTAACTTTAAGAAGGCAAGCATGGCCTCATCTGCCCAGCGAAAAAGGATGAGTCCTAAGCCGGAGCTTACTGAAGAGCAGAAACAGGAAATCCGGGAAGCTTTTGATCTCTTTGATGCTGATGGAACTGGAACCATAGATGTTAAGGAACTTAAGGCAAGCCCTTTACATTCCAACTCCACTGCCTTGCCTTTCCTCTACTTCTTTTTGTTTCCCTGTCCCCATTCTACACCCCTTTTGCCCTCTTCTCCCTGCAAGAAGTAACAGGAGAGGATGCACTGTGCTCTGTTTTCCTAACTTTATTTACCTCAAGTGTTATTAAATAAAATGGAGCACAAATATCAATCTGCATAACGTTCTGGTGTTTCCCAATCATTAAAAAATTTTTTTAATGTTTATTTATTTTTGAGAGACAGAGCATGAATGGGAGAGGGGCAGAGAGAGAGGGAGACACAGAATTCAAAGCAGGCTCCAGGCTCTGAGCAGTCAGCACAGAGCCCAACACAGGGCTCAAATTCACCAACATCAGCGGCTTATCGGACTAAGCCACCCAGGCGCCCCCCAATCGTTTTAACATGATTGTGTCAGATGCTGCCTTAATGCTCTCAATGCTGTCATTTTTGTTCCTGCAGGTTTAGATGTGTATATTGAGATGATCCTGTTTTCATTGTAGGTGGCAATGAGGGCACTGGGCTTTGAACCCAAGAAAGAAGAGATCAAGAAAATGATAAGTGAAATTGATAAGGAAGGGACAGGAAAAATGAACTTTAGTGACTTTTTGACTGTGATGACTCAGAAAATGGTAAGTTAGCTAGGGTAATCAGCATATTTTTCCACCCATAATGGTGAACAAATTTGAATCTAAATACGAAAATGTCTTCACTGAAGAAAAGTTAATACAAACTGGAGGGTTCAGCTGATAAAGGATGGTATTTATGATGGAAAATTAGGATGCTTAGGTTCTTCTTGGCTTTCTTCAAGGCCACAAAAATCACAACAAAAGTCAGTTTACCCTCTGTAAAGTCATGAAAGTGACTACTGCTGTCACTCTTGTGATAATTTTTCTCCAACGGATTTGTCAATGTGATAACCACAAGCAGTAAAACCTGTAAAAACCAGCAATATTACAGTGCCTGACAAGATGAAATGCCTATACTTTAAAGGTCAAAATTCGTTTCTCTCATTTGTTATTCTGGGCAGCCTTAGCCTGAGGGCAGGTTTACTTTAACAGCTGTGCTTTTCACTGCCGTGGGAATTTGGTCTTTCAGCACTTTCAAGGTTGAATTCACCCATTCTGTAGTCCCTGAGGTGTCACCATTTTAAAGGGTCCAGAGGGTCAAGAAAGACTATGTCACCTGACCAATCCACCTCACTCCCCTGAGTGTCATCCCACCCAGGATGTATGTTGATGTTCCCATTGGGCCATTGCTCCTTCATTGGCCTTCCGGCTCCTCTTTTGTGTGGCTTATCTATCTGTGGAAAGGTCACTCCATGTGTGTCTCAGGTCACAGGTCTGTTCCTACTCTAATAATTTTGTTGCTTTGAAATCATCTAATCATACCTATATTTTTCTTTGTATACTAATTTAAGTGATCAGGAAACTTAACATTCTGTAACCACCTAGTAAAGCTGTCCCACCTTAAAGGTGGGTTCCCAAATTGCTCTTATTAGAGAGGTTCTCTCTATCTTTAGCTATCTTTCAGGAACTTCTGGAGTTTGAGGTGTTGGAGATTTTCCTCTCTTCCTCTTTTGGAGTACTTGGGATCCCAGTAACTCTCCGTGATCTCATAACAAGTTAAATAGCCCTCTCTTTCCTCCCTGCACCCCCCACCCCCACTGAGAGGATCCCTCTTCTGCCAGCTCAAGCAATTTATTTCTTTTAGCTCTAACTCTACTCTCTATTCTTGTTTCTCTCTGCTTTGTATAGAAAGAATATTTTAAGTCAGTCCTTTATATTTCCTTTTTAGCCTTTGTGTTTATAATAATGTCATTGAGTTTGTTCTCTTCTACCCTGGATGATGTTTGGTCTCCTGTGAGCTAGGACCTATGTCATGAAGGCCATCACCAAGACCACGTAGAGGGATTAGGTGCCAGTGGGGCTGCTGCATGAGTAACTGCTTCTGTGTTTTCTATTTTACTTGCTAAGTCTGAGAAAGATACCAAAGAAGAAATTCTGAAAGCTTTCAAGCTCTTCGATGATGATGAAACTGGGAAGATATCATTCAAAAATCTGAAGCGTGTGGCCAAGGAGTTGGGTGAGAACCTCACTGATGAGGAGCTGCAGGTTTGTAAGGCATCAGACTGGAGCTCAGCTCCTGCTTAGAGGCCCTGTGTGACTTTTCCAAATAACATTTTCTCTGATGTGAGCCCCACTTTGAAGGAAAACTAGTGTTCTCTTGTTCCTCTCTTGACCACTTAATTTATCCTTTGATAGTGTGAAGCCTCTGGGCCTTGCTCCCAGAAAAATGCACATGTAAAATTTTCCTTCCTATTTTAGGTTTTAAGAATCCCCCTAGTCAGGATGATCTTCAGGCTCTCTTCTAGGTGATATGTATGACAAAATATTGCTTGATTTTCAAATAACTTTTTGGGAACCAACCTATTCTAAAAGGAGCACATTTGCACTGGGTGGACCACAACTGTCTATTCACGTAACCTTATGAAAGCCATTGCTTAGTCATTTTAGTTCATTTGTGAACGAATCTAAGCTGAATCCTTATTGTTCTACAGGAGATGATCGATGAGGCTGATCGAGATGGAGATGGAGAAGTCAATGAGCAGGAGTTCCTGCGCATCATGAAAAAGACCAGCCTTTACTAAGATCAGTGTCTTCTTTTCATAGTGTGTGCAACTTGGGTTTTGAGAACACAAACTCTTTTCCCCCACTGACCTTCGTATATGACTTTAATAACAACCTTGAATCTCTTTTAGGTATTTGAAAGTGTTCTTAGACATTAAAGTTCTTTGTAAGGTGACCTGCTGGTTACTTTAATTCCTCAAAGCAAATGAGAGCACATTAGAGTGGAGAAAGGGGTCTTAAAGCTTTCACCCACCTGCAGTTTTGCCTTGTATCGCCTCTTGTCATGCGTTTCCACATTGATGCCACCACAGAATGACTTCTTAGACAAGCACCTGTTGTACCCATGTCACTGGAAGCAGGGGGCCTCTCTTTGATGTTTCCAGTTATAATTGACACCTGAGTGCAGCTTTCTCTTATAAAACCCAGTGAACTTAGTCACTTGCATTTGGATGTGTTTGTGCTATTTGTTTTGTCTTAAAAATAAAGCCTTTTGTATTTTGAGCTTCTATTCTCTAAGGATGAGTTCTGTAGCCTTGACTATGAGTTCATCTTCTAAGCCACTGTGTTGAAGACAGCCTGGTAGATCCCCAACTCCTTCCCAGCCCATGGACAGAAAATGAAATAATCCTATACTACTGACTTGAATTGTTTCTTTCCTTGGGAATCCATCAGTGTGTAAAACTAGTAGAATTTCCATTTCACCTAAGCCTAAATGATGCTTTAAAAATAGTTTGGGCACAGTGTAAGTCTGAGAGTCTTATTGGTAATTTGAGGTTGGACAAATTGGAGAAAGGCAAGTTATTATGACAGTAGGTTGAATTCATCCAACCTCTGGTCAGTTTATTTACTAGATGGTGTCTCAGAATCTCGGTGTCAGATTGGGCTGAGTGACCTTGTCCAGCCCCCTCTTGACCCTACATGGGATGACCTATAAGAGAAGCCCTGGCAGATAAAATTAAGTCTGTGCCCCAGGCTGAGTGTGGGGAACAAGAAAGGCCAAGGGGAAATAGAAAATGAACAACAATGATGGAATGCTCATTCACCCACATATGGAGAGGAAGAGAATGGGTTTCAAACTTCTGGGGGCATCCTAATCCCAGGATAGGGTTGCCTGATTTAGCTAATAAAAAAAACACCTAGGTCAATTTGAATTTCAGACAATTTTTTTAGTACAAGTATATCCCATTTGGACTTTGTGTTGTTTATTCACTGTTGATCTGAAATTTAACTCTACTTGGGTTTCCTGTATTTCAAGTGGTAATCCTACATGGGGAGCATGTAAAGAGGCCTGACCCTGGGCCTCATCACTAGACGCTGACATCCTGAACGACTTGGTGACCCTCTCCCAGACAAGTCTGCAGGAGCATAACTGAGAAACACTGAGATGTGGTGGGGGAGCACAGAGTAGCCTCAGACCTGGGTTCTCTCATGGGCTCCACCAGTTTCTGGCCGGGTAACTTGGGACAAGCTCCTTCTCCAAGTGCCTCGGGTTCCTTGTCTGTGTAGTGGGGAGAAGAGTTGTGCTTAAGTCAGAGTCTCTGAGGGCACAATGCAGACTCACACAAAGGGCACACAAGGCATTTCAGAAGTGTTTGTTCTCAATGTCATTTCCTTGGTGTGATTGTCACATAGCTTTGTTAGATGTGGGTCCATGAAGTTTTTAATGTTTACCGTCCTCCAAAGTTGAGTTGACAGCATTTACTGGGAGGACTTGACCTTTGTCATATTTCTGTTTTCTAATAAGAGGCATATGATCTGATAAAATACAAGATATTAGAAAGGAGTGAGAAGACTGGGCCCTACTTCCCATTTTACTGTTAACTTTCACCCTGGAAGCATTCTTATCTCCTTAATGTTTTCATAAATAAAATGAATTCCCTCAGGAATCTTGGGGGAAGGGAGAGTGGTAAGTAACATGTTATCCTTAAGGATAAAAACAAGCATGAAGTGCTCATCATGTCGGTGCCTGCCAGCCATATTAAAATAGGTTTGTGGAGGGGATGGGGACAGAGGGAGCAGCATGGATCAGTGGGTGTGAAGCTGGAACAGAGAGTCACATGAGGGTCAGGAGTATGAGGACAGAGAGGCAGCTGGGGCCAGTTCATGCAAAGGCAGAAAAGAGGACTGCAAGGGGGTTGGGGAATGTGGATGGAGAGAGGACTGGTCAGTTTATGTAGGGCTGGACAAGGTAGTTGAAAGGAATGGATGGGGTTGGGGAAAATTGTAGGAGAGGTCAGTGCAGGTGCAGATGATGCAGAATTGTAGAAGGGGTGGAAAGTGATGGTGAGGGAGGCGGGCAGTCAGCTTAGGTGGGGCTGGACCAAGAGATGTAGGGGAGATGGCAGGGGGTGGGGATAGAGAAGTAGAAGTTAGTTTTTGTGAAGCTGGACCAGGGAAATGTAGGAGGAGGAGTTAGGAAAGACCTGGGGGTGTAGGGTACATACGGAGGGAGAGGCAGCATAGGTCAGTTCACAGGAAGGGTCTACAGAGCTGGAGGGGAATGGAGGAGGATGGGAAGGGAGAGAAAGGGAACAGGAACCAACGAGAGAGATGTATGGAGAGTAGGGTAGGGTGGAGTGGGAAAGGTAGGAGAGGTCAGTTCGATTGGGGATGAATTAGAAAGATCTTGGGAAGTGAGAGGTGGCTGGGAAGCATAGGGCCCAAAGTCAGTCCATGAGGGCAGGAAAGACTGATTCAGGTGGGGGGAGGGGAAAAGGGGAGAGAAAAGGAGCAAGAATTAGTTTCTATGTAGATGGCCCAGTGCTGTAGGGGCTTGGGGGTGATGGGGAGAGCAGAGGTTTGTTCATGTGGGGCTGGACCAGGGAGCTGTAGGGAAGTGGGGGTGGGATTTGACCATAGCACAGAGATTTGTTCATGAAAGTTGGGGGGAAGAGGAGGTGGTGAGGGGTGAGATTCCTTCATGTGGAACTGAGGGGAATAAGATCAGAGGTTAGTTCATATTAGGGGGGAGTAGAGAAATGTAGGGTGTGGTAGGATGGAGAGCAAGAGAGGGCATTTCATGTTGAGCTGGGTATTGGGAAGGAGAGGGAGCTGAAGTTGGTTGATATAAGATGGACCAGAGAGAGTCAGAGGGAGGTGGCAGGCATGTAGATAAAGAGGAACCAGAAGTACCTTCATATGGACCTGGAGCAGAGAGGTGGAGGGAGGTGAAGGGGTGAAGACAGAGAGGGAGCTGGAGTCACTTCCTACGAGGATGCAAGCATGCGGCAGAGAGATCCAGGGAGATGGTGGGAATGGGGGCTTTAGGGGAGGGAAGGTGGGTGGGATAAAAAATAAGCTAGTTCCTATTGGGCCTTGTGGACCTCCGTACTACCTGAGGGATATACTGGATTTCCTTGAAGGAACTCTTCAGTGGAATAGTGTTTTCTTTGCTCCAAAGTGTTCCACCTGCTAGCTGGGAACAGCTGTTTTAATCAGTAGCCATACTCAGACTTGATATAAGTAAAATCTATCTCAAAAAGTTGTTTAAAGAAAGGAGGTAGCTCAGTCCCTGTTTTTCAGACATGGAAGAGCTGCTGGACCCAGGATGTTGATGGGACATTTAAAGGCTGATATGTACATTGGCTGCCCGGGGGCATCTCTGGGGTCTGTTCACCTCCTATCAGATTTTAAATGCTTGTTTTTGTCACACTTTCAAATACTGAGTTTTGGCAGCACACTCGAAGAGAGTAATACACTCAAAGCAGCACTTTACCAATAATCACAACTCCATCACACCTCCACAGCCATCCCACTACGCATTGAAATGTCACTTTGAGTAGACCTGCTTGTTCCCTGATGATGTTCCCTCACAAAACCAAGTTCCCCCACAGTCTAGGTGCTATGTGTTTTTGAGCCTTCCATGGCCATTGTGATAAATGTCTTGTAGCAAGTGGCTCCCTCCTCCACTCCATGTCTCAGAACCTGCTCAGCTCAACATTCTATATTCTAAAAGTCACTGGACTATTGCACATCTTCAGCTGTAGTAAAAGTAATCACTCTGCATTGACTACAGCTGTGAATCAGTGACATCATTCTAGTGTGCCATGTTGTGACATGTCAGACACATTTAGTGACCCAAATCTCCATCAGTGGCCCCTAAGACTCACAGAGGCTCCAAGCCCATTTCTAAAACATCACCACCAGAACTCGTCTTCTCTACCTTTTCCCTGCTGACTGCCAATCACCTCTTCTTCTTTTTTTTTATATTAATGCTTATTTATTTTTAGAGAGGGACAGAGCATGAGAGGGGGAGGTGCAGAGAGAGAGGGAGACACAGAATCCGAAGCAGGCTCCAGGCTCTGATCTGTCAGCACAGAGCCTGATGCGGGGCTCAAACCCACAAATTGCAAGAACATGACCTGGGCTGAAGTCAGACCCTTAACTGACTGAGCCACCCAGGTGCCCTGCCAGTCACCTTTTCTAAGCCTCCTAGTAAGCACTCCTTTCTCCTACCATTTAGAGGCTTCTAAGTTTTATTTCCTTTCTCCTCTTTGCCCCAAAAATCTATTATGTCACGAAGATTTCCCTACAGTAGTCACTGTGATCCACCCCTTTCTTTTTCATTTCTGAAGCTATCACCTCAATCCAAATTTGGATTGTTATAATGTCCTTTCTTCCTTGCCACTGTGGGACCTGGGATCTCTACAATGCTGTATCTTATCTGTCTAGACTTCCTGGAAACTAGTCACTCCTTGGAGCCCCTGAGATCTAGCAACCTCACCACTCACCTGGACTTCGTGCTATCTTCTCTCCCTTCCCTCCAACCTTTTTTTTAGCTTGAAAAAGCAATCCTCTTGAAGGAATATGCCAACAAAAGAGGATTTGTTTTCTTTCAAAAAGTTGCTCTTTTTCTTAATTGCACTAAAAGGCTGTTTACCTATCTGTCTTCAGCAGTTTTGGAAAGCTTCAATCCATTTTCAGCTTTAGCCTCCCTGAAATTTTTTCTTCCTTTGGGATCCACATTATTGCTTTTTTAAAAAATCCATTATTAGATATGTTCTCTCCTATCTTTTGCATTTATTTATTTATTCATTTATTCAGCAAATACTTAAAAATTTTTCTTAATGTTTATTTATTTTTGAGAGAGAGCGCGAGAGAGCAGGGAAGGGGAAGAGAGAGATGGAGACACAGAATCCGAAGCAGGCTCCAGGCTCCAAGCTGTCAGCACAGAGCCTGATGCAGGACTCAAACCCATGAACTGTGAGGTCATGACCTGAAGCTTAACCAACTGAGCCACATAATAATTATTATGCCCCTCATTCAGCAAATACTTAATGAGCACTCAGGCCTTCACCCAGGCTCTCAAGTGAAAGAAACACACAGTCGCTAGCTTCATGGGATTTACACTCTAGTGAAGGATGGAAGGGGTGCTATTTTAGACAGGATGGTGAGGGACCTCCTTGTAGAGGTGACATTCTAGCAAACACCTGAAGCCATGTGGAGATCTGGGGAAAGAGTACCAAGGCAGAGGAAACACCAGGTACAAAGTCCCTGAGGCAGCAGTGAGCTTGGTGTGAAGAACAATGAGGAGGCTCATGCAGCTGCAGCAAAGTAAGCAAAGTGATAAATGGCAAGTTGCAGAAGGAAGCAGGGGTTGGGTAAATTAAGGCCTTGTAAATCCCCAATGTAAGGATTATGTTCTATGGGTGACGGGGGTGGTGGTCAGCACTGGGATATGAACATGAAAGTAACATGCCTTACTCTGGAGTCTCATGCTGCCAGCTGTGTTGAGAATTGCCTATGAGAGTATATATCTTTTCACAGTGTGGGCTCATTTAGAGGTCTCCCTGCATAGCTACATGGCTGACTTAGACATTTTTTAAAATGTGGATTATTTGAGATTGAGAAATTTCTGGGGCAAGTTTTGCTATGGAATATGAAGCGTTAGGGGCAGATTTCTTCTTTTTAGAATTCCCATCTTTCAGCAGCCACATTCCTTTCTAGAGTGTCTAGCAGTGGGATCACAAATTATACTCTGTGTTATTTAGCTTCCTGCCTTTTTCCTCTAGGAGTTTGCCTCCTCAGGTCCTCTAGTGTAAGCTTATGGCTAATGTGTACCCAAAGTGGTTCATTATTATTATGAACTTCAAAATGTCATTATTATTTTCTCCCAAGTTCTGGTTATTTTCTCAGCCAAAGTCAATTCTCTCTTGCTGGTCAGGTTTAATAGATTATTCTAGGGATAGTGGCTTATAACTCCCAGACCTAGGATTTCCCAAACTGTTTATGGTTTAGAAAGGACTTGATCCTTGCATTATCAGTGTTGGGCTGGGATAATTATTACCCACTTTACATATAAAGCAACTGAGGCTCAGAAAGGTTAAGCATGAAAGTCAAGACTCAAGCTCAGGGTTTCTGAGTCTAAAATTCATGCTCTTTCTACTCTATCACTCTGCTCTCTAAGTAAAACAATTTGCTTCTTATTTCACGGAGTTTAAATACTTTTAAGTGGAAGCTGGATGGTTTGTCTCTTTCCCTCTGGTTTGGCTTACGTGATTTCTATCTTAATTTCTCACTTAGAATTCTGATTGCGTACAATGCCCATCAGGGCAATTACTTAAACACATTACAGCTTCCAGCTATGGGTTTAGGCCCCAAAAGACATTCACATGGCCTGTGCAGTGATTAAGTTTATGTAAAAACTTTACTGGGTTATGGGGTGTCAAACATTATTTTGAGTGTTTCTCTGATGGTGTTTTTGGATGAGTTTAACATTTACATCTATAGACTGAGAAAAGCAGATTGCTTTTCTTAATGTGGGTGGGCCTTATCCAATCAGTAGAAGACATGAATTTAACATAAAAGGCTAATGCTTCTCCTAGTAACAGAGAAATAATTCCTCCTTTGAACTGGGACATTGGCTTTTTCTCGCTTTCTGACTCAAACTGAGATATCAGCTCTTCTTGGGTCTTAAGCCTGCCAGCCTTCATACTGGAACTGCACCAATGGCTCTGCTAGTTCTTAGATCTTCACACTCAGAAACTTACACCATTGGCTCTCTTGGGTCTTCAGTTTGCTGATTTACCCTGAAGATCTTGAGACTTGTCAGTTTCCATAATCATGTATGCCAATTCCTTATAATTCATCCATCCATCCATCTCTCTCTGTCTCTCTCTGTTTCTGTCTAGATAGACATAATTATATGTATATGTATAATCTGTTGGTTCCGTTTCTCTGGAGAACAACTAATACAGCCAGCAGAGGGCAATCACCCATCAAACACTGCCTGTTTCCCATTTGGAACTCTTAGACAATTGGTTTCTTTACAAAGGAGAAAATCTTTCTAATTCCTTTTCTTTTCCTCCAGACAAAAGAAAGAAAGGTAACTTCAGAGGGAAACAGGAGCATAAAGAGCTGTTGGTATATGTGATAGGAAATGGTCATCCCCAAAACAGGTCTGTTCCAGTGACAATGACATCATGATTTGTCGCATAAGATAGACACCAAAGTTCTTCTGGAAATCGAAGACCACGTTATAATCAGTGGGATAAGCTGTAGGGCCAGGCTTCACAGATGGAACTTCTCTAACACACAAAAAAGGGAATGAGTGGAAAAAGGGATGGAAACTGATATTACTGATATAGTTTATGTGTATACATTATGTATAACCTTACATTTATACCTATGTAAGAATATAAATGCAGAGAATGAGGTCTGGAAAGATGCACACCAAACTTTTAATAATAGGTTTCTCTGGAGAGAGGAAGGGGCTTGGTGGCCTACAGTGAAATGGATTTCTTCCTCTTATTCTGTTCTGAGTTTGAATTTCTTACAAGACTGTATCAATGTATGCCTTTTATTTTAAAAATGTTATTAAATAACACTTCACACATATTAGGATGGTTATAATAAAAAAATCAGAAAATATTAAGTGTTGGTGAGGATGTAGAGACATTGTAACCCTGATATATTGGTGGTGGAAATGTAAAATGGTACAGCCACTTTGCCAAACAGTTTGGTGCTTTCTCAGGTTAAACACTGAATTACCACATGACCCAACAATTTCACTCTTGAAAAATTTTTTTTAAATGTTTATTTATATTTGAGAGTGAGAGAGACAGAGAGAGAAAGAGACAGAAAGAGATAGAGTGCAAGCAGGGAGGGGGTGGAGAGACACGGAGACAGCACAGAGCCCAACATGGGGTTCAAACCCATGAACCGTGAGATCATGACATGAGCCAAAATCAGACGCTTAACCAACTGAGTCAATCAGGCACCCTGCTTTTTAAAATTTGTGTTTAAAAATTTAAATGCATGCAAGTGATCAATTTTTTTCATTATGATTTCTGGATTGTGTGCCTTATGAAAACCTTAACCGACTGAGCCACCCAAGTGCCTCCCAGCATTTTCACTCTTAAATATATTACCAAAAGAATTAAAATTAGGGACTTGAAAAGATATTTGCACATCCATGTTCATAAAAACATTATTCACAATGGTCAAAAAGTGGAAACTCAAGTGTCTGTCCACAGATGAATTGATAAACACAATGTGGTATAAATACACAATAGAATATTATTTAGCTATAAACATAATTAAATTTTTATATATGCTATAGTGTGGATAGATCCTGAAAACATAATGCTTAGTAATAAAAGGCCAGACACAGAAGGACAAATATTATGCACTTACATTTATATGACAAACCTAGGATAGGCCAATATATACAGACAGAAAGTAAAGTAGAGGTTACCAGGGACTGGGGAAAGAGGGAAAGAGGAGCTGGTATTTAATAAGTACAGAATTTCTCTGGAGATCATGAAAAGTTTTTTTTTTAATTTTTTATGTTTTTTTATTTATTTTTGAGAGACAGAGAGAGACAGCGCAAGCAGGGGAGGGTCAGAGAGGGGAGGAGACACAGAATCTGAACACAGGCTCCAGGCTCTGAGCTGGCTGTCAGCACAGAGCCCAACACGGGGCTCGAACCCACTAACCATGAGATCATGACCTGAGCTGAAGCCGGACGCTTAACCAACTGAGGCCCCCAGGCACCCTGATGTAGGTAGTGGTAATGGCTATACAACAGTGTGAATATATTTAATGTTACTAAGTTGTACACTTCTGAATAGTTAAAATAATAAGTATTATGTTATATATATTTTATCACAGTAAAAAAACCTGAACAATTCTTAAAAAAAACAAAGAAACAAACAAAAAACAGATGTCACACTATTTAGATACACAAGGGATCTCCTTTCACAAAGGAGAAAATAGTGGCTTCTAGGGACTACAGAGGGGTGGCCTCAGTTTTATGGATGATGTGTTTGGGTGAAGCAGCAAGTGCTGAGCAACTTTCTGACAGCTGGAATATAATTAGGAGATGTGGGAATTCACTGTCAGCCACTTCATGCTAAACTCCATGACAGTGGGGACTAACTTTGTCTTTGCTCTTCATTGCAACCTTAGAGCCTAGCACAGTGTTTGGTGCACAGTAGGCACTCAGTAAATATGCATTGAATAAATGAATGAATATCTGTGACTTGCTAATAATCTACTTTAAAAAACATTTTTGGGTCACCTGGATGCCTCAGTCGGTTAAGCATCCCACTTTGGCTCAGGTCATGATCTCACAGCTCGTTGGTTCGAACCCTGTGTTGGGCTCTGTGCTGACAGCTCAGAGCCTGGAGCCTGTTTCCAATTTTGTGTCTCCCTCTCTCTCTGCCCCTCCCCTGCTCATGCTCTGTCTCTGTCTCATTTAAAAAATCCTATCATTTGGGGCACTATTGTCAATTATTTGGTATACAAAGAGAATTAGAAGCCTGTAATTCACATACTTAGTTGTTATTAGCATAGAGATACTGTATTAGTTGGGGCAGGCTAACTGCTGTTATCAAAGAATCTGGTACTCAGTGAGCTGACTCAATAAGCTATTATTTTCCACTCCTCATGTTGTAATTCAAAATCAGTGGGGGTGGGTTGAAGTGGAGGTTGGGCTCTACTCCATGCAGGCTATTAAGGACACAGCTTCCTTCTGACCAGTAGTTCCAGAGGCCCTAGGCACTCCAAGGTCTCCCCTGGCTTCTTTGCATCTGGATGGCAGATGAGTGAAAAGAGATATCTTGGAGGACCATGTGTGAGGTTTGAGTGGCCAGACCTGCAAATGTCATACGTCTCTTTTTCCTATACCCATTGGTCAGAACTCAGTCACATAAGTGCACTGAATCACAAAGGATTCTGGGAAATGTGGTCTAGGTGCAAGTAAAGGAGGAAAAGGTAATGGTCTTTGATGAACATGTAGCATCACCAATGTCATAAATAATATAGATGAGGGGAGCACTCCTAGGACAACTGAGTATCATGTGTGCTAAGGGAAACTTCCCCAGGACCAAAGTCCTTCAGTGTTTGAGAAATGGGAAGAGGAGGTGAGGCAAAGCAAAGACACTGAAAATAAGGAAAGTGACAAGAATGTCACAGAAGCAAGGAGAAAGTGTGCGAAGAGACAGATCTTAGAACAATGTCTGCAGAAATCAGACTGTGGTGGCTTAGGAGTGGAACGTGGGTGAGAAAGGGTAAGACAAGAATAGTAGCTAGTGGTCATGCAAAAGTGGCATGGGGAGAATTGCTTTGCTTTGCTTTTTAATAGGAGAAACTTGAGAATGTTTAAATGTTTAAATGGAAGGAACCACAGTAAATACAGTGTAGTATAAAATACAGTGTAGTATAGGGTGAGGAATAAATAAATGATTATTGGAACAGAAGAAATGGTCTCTAATCAGACTTCAGTGTATATGGTGATTTGGTTTATGTCAGGAAAGGTGTAAAATGACAGACTGTCTCTGATGCACCTATGTATATGGTCATCTACATGTATACCTTTCTTTTTTCAAGAGCTACTTATGGTAGCTTGAAAATATACATTCTGGAACAAAATAAAACAAATGTTTAAAGAGGGAAAAAATGACATGTTGAGACAATGACATGAAACATGCATTTAGGTTTTCTAACTTTAAGCATCTCTTTAATACTAACTGCGTTAAATATCAGTGCTAAGCTGATTTGAGATACTTTGATCAATTTGTGCTATGATCCATTAGATAATTCCATTTATGTAACTTGCTCTGTAAAGTCACTTTTGAGGCAGAGACTCAAATTTATTCTGGATGTTGCTAAGAGAATCACGCAGTCCCTGCTCTTTGCCCTGTATATTGTGCAACAGCCTTTGACCACAATCAATAAAACCTGACATGAATGTTAGACAGACACTGACTGTTCTGGTCTCAGAAACAGCTTCTAACTCAGACAAGAAGCTCAGTTTCATTTCTCTATAATATCTTGTTCTTGATGTCAGAAGCACCCTCTGAGCTATCCCATTTAGTCTGAACTTTCTGTCCTAAGCTGTTTTATACCTTTTGTCTACAATGTCCTCTTATTTCTCCTCTTCCCCCGAGCAGATACACTCTTAGCCTACAAGATCCAGCTTACATGTCACATGCTTTAGGGGAATTTTTTGTGACTGGCCCTGGGCTAGATCTATACTCCTCTCTGGGTTCCCCCAGACCATGTCCTCTCCATCATAGCTCTGGTCCTGCTATATTAGCAAGATCATCCACTCTACTGACTTTGTGCTTCAACTCTGCATACTTGGGGCCCAATACCTATCATGGCCAAAGTTGAAAAACTATGTATGGAGACTTTGTAGCAGAAATGAGGATTTCTATTTAAAACCACAACTACCATTTTGACCTTGGTGATAATTACATGGAAGTGTACCTTGTCAAATTTCTCATCGGACTTTACACTTAAAATCTGTGACGTTTATTGGTTGTATATTATACCTTGATAAAACACTGTTAACCTAGAATTTTTTTTACTTTAGAAAGAGAGAGAGAGAACAAGCAGAGAAGAGGGACAGAGAGGGGGGAGAGAGAGAGAGAGAGAGAGAGAGAGAGAGAGAGAGAGAGAGAGAGAATCTTAAGCAGGTTCCATGCTCAACATGGAGCCTGATATGGGGCTTAATCCCATGACCCTGGGATGATGACCTGAGCTGAAATCAAGAGTAGAGTCAGACACTCAACTGACTGAGCCACCCAGGTACCACTACAAAATTTTTTTTAAAAAGAAAAATCTCTTTAACTACCTGCAGTTGCTTTTGCTTTCCAGGGGAGTGATACAATTTTGTCTTGGAGATGAGAGGAGAAAGTCAGAGAGAGAGCTTAACTGTTTCCCCATATGAAGGCAGCAGAACCTGGGATTTCCTGATGCAGCCACTTTAACACTAAAGAAATGTGTCCCCCTAGTGCTGAAGAGCTTAGGGACTTCATGCAGCTGCCACTTTGCTTTGTAACACCTATCTAAGGCCTTCCATATCCACTCCATTTATTATTTGGTCTTCAGGACCAATGTCAATATGGCCTCAGAGTCCTTCTGTGAAAGGAACCAGCCAAGGTGATCATCTCATCCTGGAGCATGGGTACCAACCACCAGGAAGCTTTGAGACACTGGAACCCCAGGCAGAAATATGTTGGTCATGGGCAACAGGGCAGGAGAATTGTGCCAGATGTCTCTGAGCCCACAGGACAACAGAGAGACAGCCATGCCCTGGAAAGTGCTCCAGATGTTCAGAATTGAATGAGCTGGGATGATTCAGTTCATATAGGCCTGCTGAGTTGTAAACACAGGCTTGGGGGGCAAACTAACCTGAGTCCAAGTCCTGGCATGGCAGTAGCTTGGGTAACACTGAGCAAGATACTTAACCCCTGAGTTTTGGGTCCCTTCTTTGTGAGATAGTCATAGTCCTTGCCTCACAGTAATGGAAGCACTGAAGGATGATATTGTATTAATCTACTTGGGCAGCCATAACCACGTACTACAGACTGAGGGCTTAAACAACAGAAACATATTGTCCCCTAGTTTTTGGAGGCTAGATATCTGAGATCCAAGTGTCAGCAGAGATGGTTCCTTCTGAGGCCTTTCTCAGCTCATAGATGGTCCTCTTCTCTCTGTGTCCTCACATGATCTTTATTTTGTGTGTGTCTGTGTCTTAATCTCTTCTTATAAGGACACCAAACAGATTAGATTAGGGACCACTCACAAGACCTCATTTAACTTTAATTACCTCTTTAAAGACCCTGTATCTAAATATAGTCACATGCTGGTGCTCCTGGGTGGCTCAGGTGGTTAAGCATCTGACTTCAGCTCAGGTCATGATCTCATGGTTCATGGGTTTGAGCCCCACATAAGGCTCTGAGCTGTCAGCACAGAGCCTGGAGCCTGCTTCGGATTCTGTGTCTCCCTGTCTCTCTGCCTCTCTCTCCTTCTCTCTCTCAAAAATAAACCTTAAAATAAATATAGTTACATTCTGAGGTACTGTTGTTGAGACTTCAGCGTGTGAATTTTGGGGGGATCTAATTCAGCTGAGAACAGATAAAATTCCAGAGTATGGCATGCAGGAAGTCTCACTAAATATGTATATAATCTTGCATGTCTATTTTCCCATTGCCATAAAATTAGTGCGTATTGGACAAAGAGATGGGAAAAGTCAAGTTTCTAAAGAATCCTGGGCAGTAGGAAGCAGATATACTCTTCAGGGCTTTCTAAGACATGAGCAGAACCAGTACTGCTACAACCCCCCCCTCCCGCCGGCACCCCTGCCAACAGACTTGCCACCAACTCAGCCCTTATTCCAATTATATTTCCTTAATGCTGGCAGTCTCCTTTACTAGACTGGAGCTCCCTGAAACTCTACTTTCTCCAGTTCTCTGTTCAACCCCAGAACAACCTGAGGGGACCATGACTCTGGTCATTCTTATCTTCCTGCCATGGGGATCCCAGGAAAACCTCCCTGTGCTAAAGGCCTGTTTGGGTTAAGCCCCTCCAGCTGCTGGTGTCTGAAAGCAGCTGAGGGCAAATACAGTCACCCCTAAGATGTGCTTTCTGACACACAAATTTGGGCTAGTTGTATCTGCTCCCTATTGGTCAGTTTTCTCCTTTGTAAAATGAGTGTTATAATTATGACTGGATACATAATTTGTGGATCCCAGCACAAGATTAAAAATCCAAGGCTTCTTGTTCAAAAATTGAATTTCAAGGTGACAACAGAGCATTATACCAACCATTCAGAACCATTTTAAGCAGGGGTTCTGTGGGACTGCCTAGGTTACATACCCATGAGGTACATACCATGAGGAAAGCTGACATTAGTTCTAACCTTGGGCTTTCTCTTGAAACCAAACAGGTGTGTGCTGCATGATAATCTTAGGTAAAGTGCTTAACAGACAGCCAAATGTTGGACTTGAAAACTGAAAAGCTTCCCAAAGTCCACCATCTTCCACCTCCTGGTATCTATTGAGCTCATTTGGACTTTTCTAATTAGTTTGCTTATTGTACAGAGCTCCCTCCTGATCCTCCTCTCAAGACCTCTCACCCAGTGTGCATCCCCCTTTCACTTGGCTATGGGCCAGGATGACCTAAAATGATCAGAATCAAAAGGGACCATCTATTCCCAAAGATTCAGACCCACAGCTGTGCTCACACTTCTGCCCTCCGGCTAGAGAAGTCTTGCTCAAGGGGCAACCTGGGAAATCCCAGCGTTCCCTAGCAACAAGGCCGAACAAGAGCTGTTGCTAGGGAAACCCTGGGGTTTCCATAGCTGGTAGCTATGAAAGCACAGTGAGCATCTCTGCTTCCACAGCTGAATATATCTGGTGTCAGCAGAAGAGGGGGAAGGGCAGCTGATGTTCTGCTGCCAAGGAAGGCAGGACTGGTTCCTCTGAATTCCATTACCTGTGCAAAGGGGGGCAAACAGGTCACCAAGGGCAGAACCTCCTAAAGGCTGACAAGTGGATGGTTTCTCCTAATACAAATAGACCTCTGAGAAATGACTGGTCAACTTTTGTGTAGAGTTGTATAGTCTGCTGGACTTCGACAATGTCTGGTGCCCCTGGCACAGAAATCACCATACTATATTGTATCTACACATGTGTGCCCTTCCAATCCCAGCATCTGAGATCTTTCCAAAGCTGTGTCATGGGTTGCTGTGTTCCCAGTGGCCAACATGGGGCAGGGCTTCCTAACCTTCTCCTTGCTCATGTGGGGAAGCCTGTGGGGCTTTTCTCGGAACGGTTTTGAATGCATGAAACAAAACAGGTAGTATTACAAAGGAAAGCAATTTTATTGAAATACAGTTATCAAAATATTTTTAAAATCACAGTCATGATATTATAAAATATATGTGTATCTTCACTGATGCATTAAATAATGAGTGATTGGCAGATCTAATAATTACTGTAATTTGAAAGTAGTGACAAGTGTAAAGTATATTTGAAGAGACCTGCTGCCACAGTAACATGATATGAAAATATCAGGGATTTCTCTTGGTGACAAACTCAGAGGTACTGCTAATCTTCCTGTGGTTGGTTGCCTGGATTCATTATCCATAATGCTAACTTTCAGTAAGAGATTAGTGAAAGTAAAGAGTATTTTATTTCTTCTAAATTCTATGTAGGTTGTGGGCTCTGTTTGGACATTGCACACTATATTAATGAATGGGGCATAAATGAATTAATGAATGATGAAAGAGTAGGAGCTGAATAACTTGCTTAGGTTCCTTGAGCAAGTTAGTGTCTCAAGTAAGAGGAAGGGCCTTGTTCAGTCACCCTCTTCCTTGTCAACTCTTTCCTTAACTGTCGAGGAAGTGCAACAAGTTGTCTTGTAACAGGCAAAAGAATTAAATTGGACCCCGATCTTATGCCATATACAAAAATTAACTCAAAATGGGTCAAAGACCTAAACATATATGCTTAAAGCATAAAACTTTTTGAAGAAAACACAGGGGAGAAACTTCATGATATTGGATGTGAGAACGATTTCTTGGATATGACACCAAAAGCACAGGCAACAAAAGGACAAGTAGATAAACTGGACTACATGAAATTTGGAAGTTTCTGTGCATCGCAGGAAACAAGAAACAGAGTGTAAATGCAACCTATGGAATGGGAGAGAAAATATTTGCAAAACATACATGTGTTTAAGGGTTAATATTCCGAATACATAAAGAACTTATACAACCAAACAACAAAACAAACAACCTGATTTAAAAATGCACAAAGGACTTGAATAGACATTTTTCCAAAGCAGATATAGAAATGGACAATGAACAAACACATGGAAAAGATGCTCAACATCACTAATGATTAGGGAAGTGCAAATCAAAACCACAATGATATATCACCTCACACCCATTAGGATGGCTTCTATTAAAAAAAAAGAAATAAAATAACAAGTGTTGGCAATAATGTGAAGTATTATATTGATCCAGCAATTACACTTCTAAGTATATACCCCCAAAGAATTGAAAGCAGGGTCTTGAAGAGATATGCACACCCATGTTCTTAGTAGCACTATTCACAATAGCTGAGAGGTGAAAACAAACGAAATGTTCATTGATGGATGAATGGATAGACAAAATGTGATATATACATGCAGTGGAACATTATTCTGTCTTAAAAAAGAAGGAAATTCCGACACATACTACAACATGAACCTTGAGGACATTATGTTAAGTGAAATAAGTCAGTCATATAAAGACAAATGCTGTATGATTCCACTTATATGAGATCCTTAGCAGAGTCAAATTTATTGAGACACAAAATAGAATGGTGGTTTCCAGGGGCTGGGGGGAGAGGGAAATGGAAAATTTCTGTTTAATGGGAATAGAATTTTAGTTTTGCAAGATGAAAAGAGTTCTGGAGATGGATGGTGGTGCTGACTGCACAACAATGTGAATGTATTTAATGCCACTCACTGTACACTTAAAAATGATTAAGATGGAAAATTTTATGTTATGTGTATTTTACCACAATTAAAAAGATCTGAGGGAAGGGAGGAGGCAGTTCTTGGCTTTAAAGTGTCTTGGGGCGCCTGGGTGGCTCAGTTGGAAAAGCATTGTACTTCAGCTCAGGTCATGATCTCATGGTTCATGAGTTTTGAGTCCCGCATTGGGCTCTGTGCTGACGGCTCTGAGCCTGGAGCCTACTTCAGATTATGTGTCTCCTTCTCTCTGCCCCTCCCCTGCTGGCTCTCTCTCTCTCTCTCTCTTTCTCAGAAATAAATAAATATTTAAAACATTTTAAATGACTTGTCAGGGAAAATGCTGTCCATGAATCCTGGCAGGGGACTAGCAGGGAATCAACAACCTTCCTACATGGTCATGCAAGTGTAGGATGAGTGAGCGAGTATTTGGGATAAATGACCTGCACACCCCAACTGCTTTGTGGAATATTGGAAAAGGATGCCTGCTACAAGGAATTCTGATACAAGGAACTCTTTGGTGGGCCCTGAGGGAGTTACCAACTGAGAGCTCTCAGCTCTCAGGCCTTCCAGCCTTCTTACTTTTTCAGCTCCTCGTGTCCTGCTGGAAGAGCTGAGACCAATGCATCCATAGTGGCTTTTTAGCCAAGTACCTGGAGAAGCAAAGCCAGAGGAGGTGTTGCTCTACAATCCCATTATTGAGTCATCAGAAGGGTGGGAGCCTGGTAAGCCTGAACCCTGCACAGGGTGACCCTCATAGGCCTTAGAAGCTCAAGGTCATAAAGGCAGGGTCCATTGGGGCCCCCCAGCATGGCAGATAGGAGTGTGGAGAAACTGGGCTTCAGATTGCAGCCAAGTGGAGAGAGTGGCAAGAAGCAAGGGTGGATAGAGAGTCAACACCCTTGTTGTACAGGACCCTGTGGGCAGTGGAAAAGGGTTTGGACTTTATTCTGAGGGAAGTAGGGAGCCACTGGAAGGTTTAAGCAGGGGATAAGTATGATATAATTTGTTTGTTTAGTTAAAATCTTTCTGATAACTGTGCTGGCCAGCACACAGTGATGCAGACTTCAGGTACTGGGCTCCCAGAGAGTCCTCCCCACTAGTGGCAGCTCAAAGAGCCAAAGCCCCAGCCCAGTGGCCTTTCCTTGAAACTGCTGAGACACAGTGGTCAGAGGCTGGGGCCTTCTGTCTCCTTCCTATGTTGGCTTGTGTTCCTGGATTTGCAAGTCAAGATTTTGGGCCCAGGCACCAGTTGCAACCTAGTAACATTTTTTTAAAATTTATATCCAAATTAGTTGACATATAGTGTAATAATGATTTCAGGAATAGAATTTAGTGATTCATCACTTACATATAACACCCAGTGCTCATCCCAACAAGTGCCTTTATTAATGCCCATCACCCATGTATCTCATCTCCTCAACCACAAACCCTAGAGCACACTCAGTTTGTTCACTGTATTTAAGATTCTCTTATGGTTTGTCTCCCTTTCTGGTTTTATATTACTTTTGCTTCCCTTCCCTTATGTTCATCTGTTTTGTATCTTAAATTCCTCATATGAGTGCCGTCATATGATATTTGTCTTTCTCTGACTGACTTACTTCGCTTAGCATAATACACTCTAGTTCCATCCACATTGTTGCAAATGGCAAGATTTCATTCCTTTTGATTGCTGAGTAATACTCCATTGTACATATATACACCACATCTTCTTTATCCATTCATCAGTCAGTGGACATTTGGGCTCTTTCCAAACTTGGGCTATTGTCGATATTCTGCTATAAATATTGGGGTGCATGTCCCCCTTAGAAACAGCACTCCTGTATACTTTGGATACCTAGTAGTGAAATTGCTGGGTTGTAGGGTAGTTCTATTTTTAATTTTCTGCGGAACCTCTGTACTGTTTTCCAGAGTGGCTGCACCAGTTTGCATTACCACCAGCAGTGCAAAAGAGATCCTCTTTCTCCACACCCTCGCCAACATCTGTTGTTTCCCAAGTTGTTAATTTCAACTTGGGAATTTGTATTTCTCTGATGATAACTGATGTAGAGCATTTTTTCATGTGTCTGTTAGCCATTTGAATATCTTCTTTGGAAAAAGGTCTCTATTCATGTCTTTTGCCCATTTCTTCACTGGATTATTTGTTTTTTGGGTATTGAGTTTGATAAATTCTTTATAGATTTTGTATACTAACCCTTTATCTGATATGTCGTTTGCAAATATCTTCTCCCATTCTGTCAGTTGCCTTTTAGTTTTGTTGATTGTTTCCTTTGCTGTGCAGAAGCTTTTTATCTTGATGAGGTCCCAATAGTTCATTTTTGCTTCTGTTTCCCTTGCCTCTGGAGACATATTGAGTAAGAAATTGCTGCAGCTGAGGACAAAGAGGTTGTTGCCTGTTTTCTCCTGTAGGATTTTGATGGCTTCCTGTCTTACCTTTAGATCTTTCATCTATTTTGTGTTTATTACAGTGTAAGAAAGTGGTCCAGGTTCATTCTTCTGCATGTCACTGTCCAGTTTTCCCAGGACCATTTGCTGAAGAGACTGTCTTTATTCCATTGGATATTCTTTACTGCTTTGTCAGAGATTAGTTGGTCATATGTTCATGGGTCCATTTCTGGGTTTTTTATTCTATTCCTTTGATCTATGTGTCTGTTTTTGTGCCAGTACCATACTGTCTTGATGATTACAGCTTTGTAATAAAGCTTGAAATCTGGAATTCTGGTGCCTCCAGCTTTGGTTTTCTTTTTCAAGATGGCTTTGGCTATTCGGGGTCTTTTCTGGTTCCACACAAATTTTAGGATTGTTTGTTCTAGCTCTGTGAAGAATGCTGATGTTGTTCTGATAAGGAATGCATTGAATATGTAGATTTCTTTGGGTAGTAATGACATTTTAACAACATTCTTCCAATCCATGAGCATAGAATGTTTTTCCACTATTTTGTGTTTTCTTCAATTTCTTTCATGAGCTTTCTATAGTTTTCAGTGTATAGATTTTTCACCTCTTTGATTAAGTTTATTTCTAGGTATTTTATGTTTTTCGGTGTAATTGCAAATGGGATCAATTCATTGATTTCTCTTTCTGATGTTTCATTATTGGTGTATAGAAATGCAACCAATTTCTTTACAGTGATTTTATATCCTGTGACTTTGCTGAATTAGTGGTTCAGTTCTAGCAGTTTTTTGGTGAAGTGTTTTGGGTTTTCCACATAGAGTATAATGTCTGTGAAGAGTGAAAGTTTGACTTCTTCATTGCTGATTTGGATGTCTTTTATTTCTTTGTGTTGTCTGATTGCTGAGGCTAGGACTTCCAGTACTATGATGAATAACAGTGGTGAGAGTGGACATCCTTGTCGTGTTCCTGACCTTAGGGGGAAAGCTCTCAGTTTTTCCCCATTGAGGATGATATTAACCGTGGCTCTTTTGTATATGGCTTTTATGATCTTGAGATGTGATCCTTCTATCCCTACTTTCTTGAAGGTTTTTATCAAGAAAGGATGCTGTATTTTGTCAAATGCTTTCTCTGTATCTATTGAGAAGATCATGTGGTTCTTATTCTCTCTTTTGTGAATGTGATATATCACATTGATTGATTTGCAGATATTGAACCAGCCCTACATCCTAGGAATAAATCCCACTTGATCGTGGTGAATAATTCTTTAAGTGTATTGCTGGATCCGGTTGACTAGTATCTTGCTGAGAATTTTTTCATCCATGTTCATCATGGAAATTGGTCTGTAGTTCTCCGTTTTAGTGGGGACTTTGGTTTTGGAATCAAGGTAATGATGGCCATGTAGAATGAGTTTGGAAGTTTTCCTTCCATTTATATTTTCTGGAACAGCTTCAAAAGAATAAGTGTTAACTCTTCTTTAAATGTTTGGTAGAATTCCTCTGGAAAGCCATCCTGCCCTGGACTCCTGTTTGTTGGGAGATTTTTGATTACTGATTCAATTTCTTTACTGGTTATGGGTCTGTTCAAATTTTCTATTTTTTCCTGTTTCAGTTTTGGTAGTTTGTATGTCTCTTGGAATTTGTCCATTTTTTCCCATATTGCCCAATTTGTTGATATATAATTGCTCATAATATTCTCTTATTAATGTTTGTATTTTTGCTGTTTTGGTGGTGATCTCTCCTCTGTCATTCGTGATTTTATTTATTTGGGTCCTTTCCTTTTTCTTTTTGATCAATCTGGCTAGGGATTTATCAATTTTGTTCATTCTTTCAAGGAACCAGCTCCTTGTTTTATTGATCTGTTCTACTGTTTTTTTTTTAATTTCAATAGTGTTGATTTCTGCTCTAATGTTTATTATTTCCCTTTTTCTGCTGGTTTGGGGCTTTATTTGCTATTCTTTTTCCAGCTCTTTTAGACATAAGGTTAGGTTGTGTGTTTGTGAACTTTCTTCCTTCTTTAGGAAGGCCTGGATTGCTATATACTTCCCTGTTATGACCACCTTTGCTGCATCCCAGAGGTTTTGGGCTGTCATGTATTCATTTTCATTGGTGAGCATGAACTTTTTAGTTTCTTGGTTAACTCATTCATTGTTTGGTAGAGTGTTCTTTAATCTCCAAGTATTCATGGTCTTTCAAAAATTTTTCTTGTGGTTGATTTTGAGTTTCATAGCGTGTTCTGAAAATATGAAAGGTATGATCTCGATCTTTTTGTATTTATTGAGGACTGATTTGTGTTCCAGTATGTGATCTATTCTGGAAAGTGTTCCATATGCACTCAAGAAGAATGTATATTCTGATGTTTTAGGATGAAATGTTCTGAATATATATGATAAGTCCATCCAGTCCAGTGCGTAATTCAAAGACATTGTTTCTTGTTGATTTTCTGCTTAGATGATCTGTCCATCGCTGTAAGTGGGGTACGGAAGTCCCCTACTATTATGGTATTATTATCAATGAGTTTCTTTATGTTTGTTATTAATTAACTTATATATTTGGGTGCTTCACGTTGGGGGTGTAAATGTTTACAATTGTTAGATCTTCTTGGTGGATAGACCCCTTAATTATGATATAATGCCCTTATTCTTTTGTTACAGTCTTTATTTTTAAATCTAGCTTGTCTGATATAAGTATGGCTATTCCAGCTTTCTTTTTGCGACTATTATCATGATAGGTGTTTCTCCATCCCCTACTTTCAATTTACAGGTGTCTTTATGCCTAAAATGGGTCTCTTGTAAGAAGCATATAGATGTGTCTTGTTTTCTTTTCCATTCTGATGCCCTATGTCTTTTGATAGGAGTGTTTAGTCCATTGACATTTACAGTGAGTATTGAAAAATATAAATTTAGTGCCATTGTGTTGCCTGTAGAGTTGGAGTTTCTGGTGATGTTCTCTGGTCCTTTCTAGTCTTTGTTGCTTTTGGTCTTTTTGATTTGTTTTGTCTTTTCTCCACTCAAAGAGTTCCCCTTAAAATTTCTTGCAGGGCGGTTGTGGTCATGAACTCCTTTAGTTTTTGTTTGTCTCGGAAACTATTTATCCTATTTTTAATGACAGCCTTGCTGGATAAAAAATTCTTGGCTGCATATTTTTCCCATTCAGTACATTGAATATATCCTGACATTCCTTCCTGGCCTGCCAAATTTCTGTGGATAGGTCTGCGAACCTGATCCTGATCTCTGCCCTTATAGGTTAGGACTTTTTTCCCCTTGCTGCTTTCATAATTCTTTCCTTGTCTGTGTATTTTGTGACTTTCCTGGTCGGTTTTTATTGAATCTAATGGGAGTTTTCTGTGCTTCTTGGATTTCGATGTCTGTATCCTTCCCCAGATTAGGAAAGTTTTCCACTATAATTTGCTCACATAAACCTTCTGCCCCTTTTTCTCCCTCTTCATCTTCTGGGACTCCTATGATTTGGATGTTATACCTTTTAATAAGTCACTGAGTTCACTAAGTCTTGTATCATTCTCTTTTGCCTTAGTTTCCCCCTTTTTTTCTTCTTCATTATTTTCCATAATTTTGTCATCTTTATCACTGATTCGCTGCTCGGCTTCATTCATCTTTGCCATTGTTGCATCCATTTGAGATTAAATCTTGGTTATAGCATTTTTAATTTTGTCCTGACTAGATTTTACTTCTTTTATCTCCACAGAAAGGGATTCTATGCTTTTTTCAACCCCAGCTAGTATTCTTATTATAGTGGTTCTAAATTCTAGTTCAGACGTTTTGCTTATATCTGTGTTGATTAAATCCCTGGCTGTCATTTCTTCCTGTTCTTTCTTTTGGGGTGAATGCCTTCATTTTGTCATTTTGGAGGAAGAAAAAATTAATAAAATTAAAAATTAAAATTAAAAAATTAAAAACAAAACAAAAAGTCAAATAAAAGAAGCTAGATCCTAGGTGTGTTTTGGTATGCTCATTGAAAGAAGCTTGAAGGAATAGAGAAAAAAGAGAAAAGAAAGAAAAGAAAAAAAGGTAAGAAAAATTTTAAAAATTAAAAAAATTATATAATAAAATAGAATAAAATGAAGTAAAATTAAAATATAATAAAAAATTACAAAAAATAAAAAACAGTAAAAATAATTTAAAATACTAAAAATTTTTAAAAATAAAATAAAAATAAAATTTTCTCTTTCAGTATCCAAGAAAAAGAAAAGAAAGGAAAAAAATATTTTGAACAACAACAGAAGCAAAAAAAACCCTAATTAATTAATGAAACAGCAAACAGAATGAAATGCGAATGAAGTTACATCCTATTTTCCTTAGAACTCAAACTATGATGCCTTCTGTAGTCTGTACACTAAGGAGGTGGAGAGACTTGTCCTGATCTTTTAGGGGATGTTCTGGGAGGGTGCAGTTGGGCAGGACTTGGTGTGACGGCTCCTTACTCCACTAGGTGACGCTGCTTAGCTTACTGGAGTGGATGGGTGTGGTGCGCATTCATTCACATGCGCAGGAGAGGTGGAAATGGTTTCACCCAGCTCCCTAGTCTCTGGCACAGGAACTTCACGCTCTCACCGACCTGCGATCAAGCACTTCTCCTTTGTCTCAGGCCTCCATCCACCCCCTGCCTCTACCCTGTCCATGTCCAAGTTGCCCATCTGCCAGGCAGCACCTCCCTCCAGAGTTTTATCTCAGATCCAGTTGTGTTTCAAAACCCCATGCTTCAGAGACCCTTGAGGCTTGAACCCACTCTGACTCTCTGGAGGAGAGTCTTCTTGAGCAATGGCCGGGTGCCGACTTGCCCCAGAAAATGATCAAGTGATCAAGCAGTTGCAGAGGTTCAGAAATTATGGCAAACCACAATGCACAGCTGGCGCCTGGGTTCACCATACTATGGCGTCATTGTCCCAATACCAGGAAACGTGGTTTCTCTGGGGTCCGCTGGGACCTGTGCCTGTGGGAGGCCATATAACCTCTACCAAATGAACTCCAAACAAGAGAACTGCTTCTCTCCATGTGGCACATGGTCCTCTCAGACCCCTCTGCCTGCTTCTGGGGATTTGCCCTACTGCCTCACCAGAGCACCACCAGGCACTGAGCTCCGGAACTTCAGACTCTATGCTCCACTCTTTATAGAATCCTGGTGATATTGAAACCTTCTCCTTTCTCGTTGTCTGTGTTGTTGGGGAACAGATTCCTTGTTCAGTCTCCTGTGTTTTCACTCTCTCTCTCTCTCTCTCTCTCTCCAGCTACTTTCAGGGGAATGCTTTTCTTGCATGATCCTGATGTGCTACACTCTCCTTCTTTCTCTGTCCTCTCTGCAAAAACAGCTCCTTACCCTCCACGGCTTTTTTCTCCCTCCAGTTCACCTCTCTGAGCCATGTACCTACCGAGTTCTGTGGCTCAAGTTATGCAGGTTGTTGTGTTAATCCTCAGATCAGTTTCCTACATGTGCAAAATGGTTTGGTGCTGATATATTGCGTTTCTGGGATGAGACAAGCTGAGCAGGTGTCGATGCTGCTCCACCATCTTCCCCAAACTGCAAACTAGTAAAGTTAGTGAGGGCAAGAGACCCCCAGTGGGCATGAGGAAGTAGGGGTAGCTGGAGGGTTGGTTGGGAAAACAATCAGCAGGGGATCCTCTTTGGGATTCCCTCCTTGGCCAGACTGTTGTAAGCCACAAGCATGCCCTTGTGGCTCTCTGCAGAGAGGCAATCAGGCCTTTAAAAGTAGAAGTGCCATGGGTAGATACTTCTCTCTGCTAAACTGGCTTTACTCTCAGGTAAGACTCCTTCTCCCCAGGACCTTTGTCTCATGTGTCTTCCCAGGCTCTACTGCCACAAACTCTGCTTCTTACCTCCAGCACTGCAGTCTCCAATCATGGTGCAAATTGTGCATTCTAGGGACACCATCTGCCAAGCTTGGTGATTTTGCTTTCTGACCATCAACATTGTCTCATTCTGCAGTTATCCAATGAGGAAAAGACTAAAAACTATCCACTATATTTAGCAACACAGAGACAGTGGATACCGAGGTTACATTCACTCATTTATTCAACTAAATGTATTGAACATCTGTTATGTTTCGGGTGCTGTGTTAAGGAAAACTGAAAATAAAGAACAAAAAGAACTGGAAAGGATCTAGGTTTGAAAGAAAAGATAAAGTCCAGGGTCAAACCTGTGTCCCTTCTGCCTTCTCAATTCCCAGAAGAGGCTCTGACGGCCATGAACTCTACCAGTGGGCCCATATGACTTAAATTTACCCACCTTCTCATAGGTAGGCCTGGCCAGGTGGCAGGACCGTAGGAGACCATGGCTGAGCCCAGAGCTGGGTGGAGGAATGTTCTCCAACCACCACTTGCTGACAGTAGTGTGGGTAGGATTTGAGGCAGCTTCAGGGATCAGGCCCCATAGCCTGGCCTTTCCATCACAGATACCTACAGAGCATATAGCAATGTCCAGCGACCTTGACCTGGGACTTACAGTACTAGAAGATGATAGACCAGGGCTAGGGTGGCATGGGCTTTGCCCAGGAAGAACCCACGCTCCCTGGTTTCTTTCTGTTTCATTTATTGTAATTATTGTTATATTTGGATTTATTTCTACTATCTTTTTTTGTGATTTATGTTTCTGTGCTTCTTTTTTGTTCTTTCCTGACATGTAATACTTTAATCAAGTTTTTTTTTTTAATTTAAGTCTTTTCTCTTCTACTGTTTTGGAAGTTATATATTCCTTTTCTTTTAGTGTTTTACACTTGAGTATTCTACATGCACAATTGACTGAATGAATCTAAAAATAACTACTATGTCTACAGTTGTCTCAAACTCCACAAGGATCTTAGAACATTTTAATTTTTGCTGCCCTTTTCCATATTATATGTTATTATTGTCATTGTTTTTCCTTGTTTTTATTCTCTTCAATTTGAGCATTTTCTTCATCATCATCATTGTCATTGTCTTCACTGTCCCTGTTATTTTATATATTATAAAATAAATTACATTATTTATTTTATTTAATCTATATAAGTATGATTTATGTAAGCTTATAATTTATAATATATTATAACTAATTTATATAAATATAAATTTATAAATATATAAACGCCTTTGGTGAACCCATCATCACTGCTGTGTAAAGAATTGCAAGTAGTGACAGTAGCAAAAAGCTGCCCTCACCTGGCTTCCCTGGACATAGAAGTGCACAGTGGTGGCAGGTATGGTAAAGGAAGAACATACTTTGTGTTCCAGGCTATGTATAGGTAAGGGACTTGCTTGTGAGTTCCTGTGCTACCACACTCTTGAAATTCCAGAGATGCCTGGGTGAAGCTTTGATGTTACTGACAGGTTTGTACTACCTGTTGGAGACCAGTTAGGGGTATGGACTCTATGTAACATATCTCTGTGGTCAGATTCTGTAAGTCTTGAAATATTTACCAAAAATTGTATGTTAAAACCAAGAAATGTGTAACTCAAGTCCATCACCTCACAAAATAAAAATAGGCCAAGAAAAGGGCAGTGGCCTGACCAGAGTCACAGTGGAAAGTTAGGACTACAACCCAGTTTTCCTGCCTTCTGCTTCCATGCTCTTTTCACCTACAACATGCCATTCTCCTCCAGTCATTTGTAGCTTCCAATTCTGCTCTGCTTCCAATGTTATGTTTCTAGTTTATTGACATCACCAACTACTTAATGGCCCAAATCAGAAATCTGGGAGTCATTCATGACATATTCTTCTCCTTTAGTGCCCACACCACCTCTATCTCCAGGTATTAGAACTTCCTCAAATCAGTTCACTTCTCTCTACTTCTAGTACCTTCACCCCAGTCAATTAAGAAATATTTATTGAGGACCTACAATTCTGAGGCACCACTATAGATATTAGGACACATCAAGTAAACAAGACGAAGTCCCTGTCCTCAAGGATCTTACATTCTGGTGTGTGTGTGTGTGTGTGTGTGTGTATGAGAGAGAGAGAGAGAGAGAGAGAGAGAGAGAGAGAGAGAGAGAGGAGTGATGGATAACTAACAGGTAAATAAATACATGACTAAAAACATTGAATTGCATAGGTTAAACGGACAAATTATATGGTATAGGAACTATATCTTAATAAAGCAGTTTTAAAATGTCTATGGGCCATATGTGCTTCTTTTTCTGTGAAATTTGTTTATTTTGCCCATTTTTATAGTGCATTAACTTTTGCTTGTTAGTTTATAGGAACTCCTTATATATTCTGGATATCATTCCTTTGTTAAATATATTTGTTTTTGTTTTTATACGTGTGAAATATACATCTAAAAAACTTCATATACATACAGTTTAGTAGTGATTATGAAACTAATACCCATATAACTACCATACAAGTCAAAATATAGAATATTACCAGCAATGCAGAAATCCTCCCATGTGAATCATAACCAATTTCCTTCACACTGAAAAGGGGATTATGATAATCATTTCCTTTTTTCTTTCAGTTTTACCAGCTTCTGATACATTTATTAACAATATTTAGTTTAAATGAATTTTAAACACTTTATTCACTTTTAATTTCAAAAATAACTTGCATAGGTTTAAATTCATAGTTATATGAATTTTGGCAAGTGTAGATACTCATGTGTCCACTACCAAAGAAAAAAGACATAGAGCTTTTCCATGACCTCAGAAATTTCCTCCATTCCGTTTTTCATTCAATTTTCCCTCATCCAAGACAACTGTTATTCTGATTTCCATCACTATAGATTAGTTTTGCAAGTTCTCAAACTTTATACAATTGAAATCATATAGTATGTACTCCTGTATCAGAATTCTTTCCCTCAACATAACATTTTTAAGATTCACTCATTGTGTTGCATGTATCAGTACTGTACTCATTTTTGTTGCTAAATTTCATTGTAAGGATATACCAAAATTTGTTTAACCATTTACCTGCTAAAAGACATTTGAATTGTTCCCATTTGTGGCTGTTATGACTCTGTTATGAACATTCTTACATAAATATTCTTATATACATATTTCTTTAGACATATGGCTTCATTTATTTTGGACAAAACTCCCAGCAATAGAATTTCTGGGGCATAGGCTTGGTGTGTGTTTAACTATTTAAAAACTGCCTGTCTTGGGCAGAGTCCCAAGAGATTTGTATGCAGGAAGATTATTGGAAATACTTTCAGGGACAACACTTGGTAGGGAGTGAAGAAAGTAGGGAGGGAGAAGTAGCAGAGGGAGAGTTGAATTGTGACTCAGTCACAATTCAGACTATTCAATCTCTTGAGGAACACTGGAGCTGGCATAGCCCTTCAAAGTTGTCCTAAACTGAGGCAAAAAACCTGTCTTTATACACCTGCACTGACCAGTCATAGGATGTAGTTTTATTTTGGGGAGACTACACAGCATTTGGTTAGGGTAAATCTTCCAATTATAAAGCAAAGATTGTTATATTGCATTAAAAAGCATGATCCAATTATATTTTCTCTATAACATTCTACTTTAAATATGAAGAAACATACTGAAAATAAAAAAATGGTAAATGATATACCATGAATTAGCTGTACTACTCAGATAAAGTAGGTATCAGATCAAGGAATATTATTACAGATTAAAAAATAGATATTTCATAATGATAAAGAGGTCAATCTACCAGGAACACACACTAATCTTAAATGTATGTCCACCTAATAACAGAGTTTGAAAATAAATGAAGCAGAAACTTATAGGAGAAATAGACAAATCCACAATTATACTTGGATATTTCAATACCTCTCTTTCAATAATTGATAAAATTAATACATGAAATCAGTAATGATATGGAAGACTTGAACAGCATTATTGACCAACATGACATAATTGTCATTTACAGAATACTCCACTCAACATCAATATACACATTCTTTTCAGAAAACATATTTTTTTAGGAGCACATGGAACATTTACCAAGACGGAATGTATTATGAGCCATAAAACAAATCTGAAAAAAATTAAAGGATCAAAGTATAAATGTATGTTCTTGTACAACAGAATTAAATTGGAAATCAATAGAGAAATCTGGAAAATCTTAAAATACTTGGAAATGTAAAATTAAACTTCTAAATAACCTATAGATCAAATATAAAATTCCAGGGAAAATTAGAAAATTTTGCAGTTGTATTAACTTGAAATACAATACATCAAAATTTGTGGGACTCAACTAAAGCAGTACTTAGAAAGAAATATAAATGTTTATATTAGAAAATAAGAAAGGTTTTCTTTTCCCAATTTATGTAGGAATAGCTGACCATTAAAATTGTATTATTTAAGGTACACAATTTGATGTTTTGATACATATATACATTTGTAAAATATTTATCAATCTAATTGATATATCAATTGCCCCACACACTTACCATTTTTCTTCTTGTGGTAAGAACACTTAAGATCTACCCTTTTAGCAAATTCCAAGTATACCATATTGTTAATGATATAGTTACATTGCTGTGCATTAGATCTTCAGAACTTATTAATCTTTCATAATTGAAATAAACCATATAAGATTCTACTTTATGAAATGAGAAAAATAAAAGCAAATTAAAACCGATGTAACTGATTAAAACAGAAAAAAACAAGTATAAAAAAGCAATAACACTAAAAGCTGGGTCTTTAAAAAGATCAATAAACTATCCAAAATGCTCAGAACAAAATGGGAGAAGACACACATTGTCAATATCAGCAATGAGATAGGTAATGTAATCACAGACCCTATAGCCATTAAAAAGATAAGAGAATATTATGAACAAGCTTATGCCAATAAATTCAGCAACTTACAAGAAATAGACAAACTTCTTATAAGACAAACTACCAAGAAAGTAGTAAATAATATGAACAGCTCTATATGTATTAAGGAAACTGAATTAGTGGTTAAAAACTCCCAACCAATAAAGCTCTAGCCTTAGATGGCTTCACAGGTGAATCCTACCAATTTTTTAAATTTTTTAAACATTTATTGATTTATTGATCAATTAAAACATTGATTTAAACAGAGAGAGACAGAGTGAGGCAGAGTGCAAGCAGGAGAGAAGCAGAGAGAGAGAGAGAGAGAGAGAGGCTCCAGGCTCTGGGCTGTCAGCACAGAGCCTGATGTGGGGCTCGAACCCATGAACCATGAGATCATGACTGAGCTGAAGTCTGATGCTTAACTGACTGAGCCACCCAGGCGGCCCTAGTCCTACAAAATTTTTAAGGAAAGAAGAATACAATTCTACACAAACTTTCCCAGAAAATGGAAGACAAGCAAATACATCTCAACTTATTTTATGAGACCCTTATTACTATGATACTGAAGATAACTACAGATAATACTACAACAAAATACTGCAGACCCATATCCCTCATTAACTTAGATGCAAAATTACTTAATGAAATATTAGTAAACCAAACCCATAAACAGATAAAAAGAATTATACACCATGACCAAGTGAGATTTATTCCAGGCATGCAAAGCTGGTTCAACATTTGAAAGTCAGTCACTGTAACCCACAATATAAATAGGCTAAAGAAAAATCATATAATTATAGTGCTTTGAGGCAGAAAAAGCATTTGACGACACCCAACATCCATTTATGAGAAAAATCTTCAGCAAATTAGCAACAGAAGGAAATTACTGTAACTTGATAAAGAGCATGCACAAAACCCCTGCAGATAGCATCATACATAAAGGTGAAAGACTAAATGCTTTCCCCCTAAGATTAGGAACAAGGTGAAGATGTCTGTTCTTACTACTCTAATTCAACATAGTACTAGGAGCTTTAGTCACTGCAAAGAGCAAAGGGAACCCATAGATGGCAAATAAGCATGTAAAAAGATGTTCAACATCATTGGCCATTAGGGAAAAACAAATTAAAGCCACAATGATATATTTCTATGCACTTATCATAACAGTTCAAATAAATAGTGACAACACCTGGGGCACCTGAGTGACTTAGTTGGTAAGCATCTGACTCTTGATTTTGGCTCAGGTCATGATCTCATGGTTTGTGAATTCCATCCCTGCATCAGGCTCTGTGCTGACAGCGCAGAGCCTGCTTAGGACTCTCTCTCTCTCTCTCTCTCTCTCTCTCTCTCTCTCTCTCTCTCCCTCTCTTTCTCTCTCCCTCTCTGTCCCTCCCTCTCCTTGTCTCAAAATAAATGAATAAACATTAAAAAATAGTGACAACACCAAATACTGGTGAGGATGTATCATTCATATTCTTCTGGTGAGAATATAAAATGTTAGTCAATCTGAAAGATAGTTTGGTGGTTTCTAATAAAAGTGAATATGCAATTTACTTCCCAGAAATTGTGCTATTGGACATTTATCACAGAGAATAAGAACTTAAGGAGATTTAACTTCAGTACTCAGTCTTTATCCAGTCCTTGTACCCAATGTGTGGCTAATTGTGGACCTAACAGCCTGGCCCCAACCCTGTAGAACCCACCTTCCTCCCTTCTCACATATCCGCCTCTCCCTTCCCCCCTCCCCACCATCAAAAACTTACAGAGATACACATCTTCTCACAACACTTTGATTTTATTTTAGTCATTACTGTTGGTGTACCCTATTGGTGTAAATTTTGATGTCTATATAGTTCACCATTTCTCAGCATCCAGATCTCAGAAACGTTGTAGATAGTTCTGAGGCCTCAGTCATCATTCCAAAGTTACTGGCTGTCCAGGTTGTCACTTGACGTAGTGGGACTCTCCATGCTCTCTTGGTCTTGGTATGGCTCATTTTGATTCAGCCTATGATAGTGACCTAGTAGTGTTGATGCTCTAGGTTTCTTAGATTTTATGGAAGGGGTGGGAATTCTTTTTTTTTCCTAAAACTCCCTTAAAGGGGTCTTTTTACCCCCATGGTTGTCTGGGCCACCTGGAAGAAAAATAAGATGAGCATAGAAAGGCACTGGTTTGGGGGAACAGGGTGAAGGGTGGATGAAAATAGTAGCTTCAGGAGAAGGGGTGCACTCTTCTTGTGAGGAGGGGATGTGTGCCAGGCAAAGACAGGAGAGTAGTCTTGTTGAGGGTGTTAATGGAGAAGAGGAGGAGGAGCTTGGGTGTGATCACCTTACCTTGACACTGCATCTGGACATGGGTTGACGGGGCATCTTCCTCTTCTTCATCCTTTGGTGCCTGGAGTAGGTTGTTCCATAAATGTGCTAGGAGTTTGAGGTTTCCTGGTCACCTTTGCCATGTCACCATCTCGCAGTGGTCTCCCCAGATTTCTTGAACTCCCTATATATATACCTTTCCCCCAGACAATGAGAGGCTACACATTTCAGCTTAGATTGGTCAGCAAGGCACTCCCCCAGCCAATCAATGGTAGCCACTAGAGCAGCTTAGCTATCACAAAGTACCCTCTTGACATTCACATAGGGGGAGAGGAGATGCTAGAGAAGCCAAAGTGCAGCTTACGCATTTCACAATGCATCACCCTGACACCTCCATGGCCAGGGAAGGGATGCTGGAAAGCCTACATATTCTGGTTGGAGAAAGGGAGTATTTTTTAGCTCCCCTACAGAGACTTTCTGTTTGTATGTTTTACCTAAAATTACTCCAAGGTATTGTGGATGTATTTAAGTCTATGTGGAGATGTTAATCATCCCACTTCCCACTTTTTTTTTTAAACTTTATAGTTTATTGTCAGGTTGGTTTCCATATAACACCCAGTGCTCTTCCCCACAAGTGACCTCCACTAAGACCATCACCCCCCATTACCTTTCCCCCTTCCCCTTCTCCCCTCAGTTTGTTTTCAG
>CM053579.1:2322577-2430863 GCA_028646485.1 Cryptoprocta ferox
AGCTGCCGACCCGAGGCGAGGCTGCTCCTGCTCGCGATTAGCCAAGCTCCAGCCCTGCCAGTCTTTGAGACCTGGATGCGGAAGTCCAGACACCCCATGGGGCCTCATTCCCGCTAGGGGCTTCCCTGGTCTGCCACTAGGGGTCGCCTTCCCGGCCGGGGCCTCTGTCCTGGGGGCCAGGGTCCCTCCCTCAGTGTTCCCTTGGTGGGCACCTGCACTCCGGGGATGGCCGGTGCAGATGCCCCCTGCAGACCAGAGCTCCTGCCACTCAGACCTGGGTCCGAAGGTCTCTGGGATGCCTGGCCCAGGCACAATGACAGGATGCCCGCCACCTCTGGCCTCCTGAGGCAGGGGCTCCCCTGGTCTGTGCCAGGGACTGACTTTCTGGCTCTGGCTCCGGTGGGCCTTGTCTCCTGACAGCACCTGGATCCTCTTCCCCTCTGTCCACCTGAGCGCCACTCCTGACAGACAGCAGTCCCCGGTCCTCCCTAGCTCACCTGTCCAATCCCCCAAACAGCCCCCACCCCGCCCCCCACTCTGTGGCCCCGGCTATCTGAGACCCGGATGCACTAATTCAGTCTTACCCAGTGTCCCCATCCTGCCTGGGGCCCGCCTGGACTGACTCTGTTGTGGGGTCCAGGCTCCCTCCTTTTCCCTCTGTATCCTCACCAGGAATCGCCACAAGTTCGGGCCCTGCCCTCTGCGGACTTGAGGCCTCTGCCCTGTGTTTCTGAGACCCGGCTGTGGAAGTTCGGCCCGACTCATCCCTCCGAGTCCCCATCCCACCCGGCGCCCTTCTTGGAAGCACGCCAGGGCCTGAACTCTGGGAGGTCCCTCTCTCTGTCATGGGGACCTGAGTCCCTTGGTCCTCTCCCCGACCCCAATCTGGACTCCCTGGCACGGCCTGTGCCCCTGGCGTTTCCCGACCTGGGATCCTGCCCCTCACCCCAAGGTCCTCAGTTCCCTCAGACCCCCGAGGCGCAGTTGAGTGGACGCAGCCTGCGGCCACCCTCTCCAGATACTCTGGGGCCGCGGCAGGGGCTGATGGCCTCTCCCCGGGGTAGGGTGGGCCCCACGTTTGTCCCTCAGGTTCCGACATCCGCTCCCGGAAGATCCTGGGTCCAACCCTCTGGGGCCCCGAATCCATCGCTCTTAGCCCCCCTGGGAGAGGGGCTCCACCTGACGCCCCTGCCGGGGTCTCACCGGGCTGCCTGCAAGGCTGAACTGGATTCCAGGGTAGGTGGTCCGCCGCGCTCCCTAATGGGCCTATGTGTACGCCTGGCTGCCGGGCCTGGGCCCCTTCCCTTGGCTGACCCTAGTCCGACCCTAATCGGGCCTCCCAGACCCAGGCCCCCACCTCTGTCACCATTGCCTGCTGAGCGGACGTTGGTGGATGCCACATCCGACCCAGTGGCCAGGGATCCCCCGGCACCGACAGTATCTCGCAGAGATGGGTTTAGGGTGCTGGCTTGGGGATCCTTCCGTTCTCCCTGGGATCTTCACCTTGACTCTGGCAGGCTCAGGTCAGAGCCTTACTTTTACTTTGGCACCGTCGGGCCAGAGCCTCAGACCCAGGCTCTTACTCCTTATCTTTCCTGAAGACATGAAGGAAGGTTTGTGAGTGTCGTGCCCAGCCTTTTGCCCTGGCCCGAGGTCTCTCAGGGGTGCCAACAGGGGCACAGCTGGGTTCAGTGGCCCCTAGTATTCTGAACCATGTGCCATCTTCTGTCCTCACCCAGGTGGTTCTCGTCAACACTTGGGGACACACGCAGTTGCAGGACAGATGCCTGAAATGGAGCTGTAGTGCTTATAACCCTGGAACAGGGTCAGAGAAGATGCACTCCTTCCCATGTGGTCCCTTTGCCAGCAGCCAGACTTCAGAAATATTATGTTCAAAATTTTATTTACTGAAGAGGGTGAGGAGCTCCAAGGGTTTTGGGGGATGATCCTATGATTTTATGGTTATCTAATATTGCAGGGTCCAGTGCAGTGAGTTTCCTTTATCATGCTCATCCATAGTAACAAATACATTGTCCAACTCTACCTAGTGTGTGTACTATATACATATATATACATATATATGCATGCCTCTTTATGTTATATATTTATATAAGTGTGTGTATAGATGTGTGTGTGTGTAGACTATACTTGATGAAGACTAACTTCTCTTACTACATGTGATTTGCTTTGATACCCTCTATTCTAGTCTGCTCTTTATATTCTATTAACATAGTAATTTTTGGAAAGGGGATTCCTCCCTGCTAAGATGATTTCAGATGGTTATTAGCACAGACTCTGGACTCAGATGCCTCAATCATTCATCTTTCCCTCTGTCTTGATATTACTCCAGGGCTACTGGCATGTGTGCTGCAAGAACCCGCCTCAGATTTGTGACAGGATGTAGAAGCAGAAGTTTAAAATCATTTCTCATATCCATCCTGTCATTTGCATCTATGTAGCCTACAGCACCTCCCCACATCCCTGATGCTCTTCACACCCCAAACCCAGACACAGGCACCAACTCACTACTCCCCATTCTCCCGAAGGACTTTCTCTGTTGTTTATATTTTGTTGTTGATTCCCCTTCTCCCCTTCCTTCTATAGACTTCCAGGTTTGATATGGGGAGAAGTCAGCAGTCTGAGCTTGATTGTCATCTTGCCAGCTACACGGTAAGGCATTAAATCTGTAAATCATTTAAGCAGAATTCTATGTTTGCAATATTCTGGAACAAGATATACTGGGTTCATTTATTTGGGACTTCTTTTACCTGTATCTATCAGCAAAGCTGTATACTTGTATACATAACCATATTTATATAGATACATAAAACTGTGTCATATATATGTATAATTTATATGATTATATACAATTACATAGTTTTTTTGAGAGAGAGAGGACATAAGTGAGCAAGGGGAGAGAGAGAGAGAGAGAGAGAGAGAGAGAGAGAGAGAAGCAGGGCTCACTCAAAGCAGGGCTTGAGCTCACCTGAAGCGGGACTCGAATTCACAAACTGTGAAACCATGACCTGAGCCGAAGTCAGATGCTTAACCGACTGAGCCACTCAGGTGCCCTAGATATATAGTTTTATGTATAGTTACACAGATCTTGTAATTTTTGCTGGGCTTCTTTATAGGTAATTTTTGGATTTTGTTGCCTTTGTGAATGGGGTATATTCTATTACATGTTCTAATTTGTTAATAATTTTGTGTGGCAGAGCTATGTAGTTTGCTATAAGGATCTTTCATACACTATCTGAAGTCTCATCCCCTTGAATATCTCACATGCCTATTCCTTTGACTTTTCAAAATAGGTGATGAGATTGTTATTAACACTATCTCTTTATTTTCAATGTGCATACATATTATTTATGTGACACCCATAGCTCTGGCTTTGTGTTCCAGTACAGGTACGAATGGTGGAGGTGAGAGTATCTACCTAAATGTAGTTCTTGTCTTTAATGGGAATGCTTCTAACATTTGACATTTAAGTATGTTTACTGTCTATTTTAGGAAATGGAAGTTCTTCTCATCTTAGTTTGCTAAAACTTTTTACTATGAATTCATCTTGAATTTCTTTAAGACCTTTTCTTTACCAATTGATGTGATCAAATGCTTTTTATTTCCTCTAATTTGTCAATGCAGGGAATTACAATTGAAATTATTTTTTAATGTTAAATCATATTTTCATCCCTCAGTTACATACTGTTTGCTTATTTAATTCACTGCTGTGTTGAATATACTATTAATTTACTTAGGATATTTGCTGCTATATGAATGAACTTGGCACAAGTATTCTTTTGTGGTATGTCCACATTTAGTTTTTGAATAAAGAATAGCTAGAGGCACCTGGGTGGCTCAGTTGGTTGAGCATCCAACTCTTGATTTTGGCTTAGGTCATGATCCCAGGTTGTGGATCAAGCCCCACATCAGGGTCTGTGCTGAGCGTGGAGCCTGCTAAAGATATTCTCTCTCTCTCTCTCTCTCTCTCTGTCTCCATCCTTCCCTCCTCTCTCCCTCTCAAAAAAAGAAAAAGAATAGCTCGTTTGGGAGAATAAGTTTGAGCAGTTGCCCATCTTTGTATAGATTTGGAAGAGTTGACATAAGATGGTGATTAGTTTTCCCTGATATTTTGTAGAATTGACCCCCAAAACTGGCTGTCCTAGAACTTCTGAGGGTGACTTTACTTTTGAATACAGTTTCAGTTTATATTGTTAAGGTTTCTTAAGTTTCTGTATGGGCCAATTTGGTCATTTTCCCCCTACAAATGGTCAATTTTACTTAGGATTTCAAATTTAATAAAATGATAATTATAATGAAATGTTTTCTTGTAGAAAGTTAAAAATATATACAATCATGGAGAGAATAGTATAATGAACCCAATGTACCTGACCCTCATCATCAAAAACCTTAATTACATGGTCAATCTGGTTCCAATTATTTCTGCACCTACTCTGTATCTCAGCTGCTGGAATAATTATTTTATGTCTAAATATTTCAACATTCATTTCTAAAGATGAGGACTTAAAAATAACCCATAAAGACATTACAAATATCATTTCAAAAATTAAATTTCATTAATATCATGAAATATTAAATATCAAAAATATCCAGTCATTTTTCGTATTTAACTTAGGGCCTTATACTTTTTCAAAAATTTGAATTGGTGTCCAAATATGGTTCACAGCTGTGATTCTTCATTATGTTCCTAAAGTCTTTAAAAACATCTATAAATTCCCCTTACATCACATCTTTTTCCTTACATTTTTTTTTGTTGGAACAAAGAAAACAAACCAAGTCTTCTATTGTGACCTGTTTCTTATAGTGTAGATTTTACTTAATGTAACAATTTGGTGTCCTTTAACATGTTTTTTAGCCTCTTGTGTTTCTTTTAATTAGTGGTTAGAGGTGTAAGTTTGATCAGATTAATGTGCTTGTGTGTTTGTTTTGTTTTATTGTTGTTATTGTTGTTGTTTTGCAAGACCACTACATAGGTGATGCTATGTACTTCCATTAGGCGTTACATATTGTCTGGTTGTCTCTCTTTGTGCTGATGCTGGCAGTCATTAATAATTACCACCTTTATTGGGGTGCCTGGGTGGCTCAGTCGGTTAAGCATCCGACTTCAGCTCAGGTCATGATCTCACAGTCTGTGGGTTCAAGCCCCGCATCAGGCTCTGTGCTGACAGCTCAGAGCCCGGAGCCTGCTTCAGATTCTTTGTCTCCCTCACTCTCTGCCTCTCTCCCACTCTCTCTCTCACACACTCTCTCTCTCTCTCTCACTCTCTCTCTCTCTCAAAAATAAATAAACATTAAAACATTTTAAAAATAATTACCACTTTTATCTATTAATGCAGGATGGTAATTCTATCATTTTTTCTTTCTTACTTTATTGGCTGAAATACTTCTATATGTTATGTTAACCTTAAAAATAAAACAGCCAAGTATTTTACCAGCAAAATGGTTTTTTTTTGTAATAAAAGAGAATTGCAATATTAGGACACACAAACTATGGCAAAACCAGAGGCAACGCTGGAGAACAAAGGAGGGGTTCTTTCTTTTATAGAGAAAAGGGGAAAGTTAGGAGGGCTCTTATGAGCAATAAAGCCTGTAAGAGTAAACTGGGAGTTTGAAATATAGTGGCTTTACATTGGCTAAATTGTGACCTTCTCTCATTGGCTGGGATGTTGCTAGGGGATGAGGAAACCTTATTACCTTTGCTGGGATAATAAAGTAGTAGCTAAAGTAGAATCTACTTGCAAGGTGGGGCTCTTTCTGTTGGGTCTGCAATTGTCAAGGAGTGGTAGGGTGTGAGAGCTCCCCCTACTGGACTTCTGACTCCATTTTGACCAAAGTTTCCTTAGTTTTCACAGAAACTCTTCCTTGTCCACATCCACCATTGGTTATACTGAGGGAAAAGTGTAACATATTTGTAGTGTTCTCTTATAATATTTAAATCTCCTGTGCATCTATATTTTGTACAATTTTATTTAACTTAATTTTTTATTTGTTCTTTTTTTTCAGTAAGTGATGATATTTGCAAAAATTACTTTATAAGTATGTTCAAAGAACTGGCTTTCGTTATTTAGCTCTACTGTTATTTGTTTCATTATTTCTGCATTTATATTCATTATGTCTAATTTTCTACTTCTTTAGGTTTATTAGAGTATTCACTGCCTAGCTTGTTGAATTGCTTGGATGTTATAAATATTTCTTATTTTTTAATACGTTCAAGGGTATATATTTTCAGCCAAGTATCATTTAGACTAGTATCCAGCTAAGTATCATTTAGACGAAGGTAGTATTGTATAGCTTTATGTGTATTATTTAAATATTTTACAAGTTGAATATATCACTCTATAACTTATAGTATTAGAATTTTCTCAACATACATATACAAAAACTAGACTGTAAAAATTATTATTTTTTATTAATTTTAATTAAAACAGTATTTTAGAGCAGTTTAAGGGTCATAACAAAATTAAGGGAAAGGTACAGAGATTTCATAAATACTCTCTGCCCCCACACATGCATAGCCTCCTCCATTATCAACACCTCCCAGTAGAGTGATAATTCCCTCTACTGTTTTTTCAATTTCAGTTATTATATTATTCAACTCTGATGGGTTCTTCTCTATATTTTCTATCTCTTAAAATTTTTTAAAAATGTTTATTTTTTTGAGAGAGAGAGTGACAGAGTGTGAGCGGGGAAGGGGTAGAGAAAGAGGGAGACACAGAATACAAAGCAGTCTCCAGGCTTTCAGCTGTCAGCACAGAGCCCAACACGGGGCTTGAACTCATGAACCATGAGATCATGACCTGATCTCGTTGGTTGGATGAGTCCCTTAACTGACTGAGCCACCCAGGCACCCCTCTACCTCTTTACTGAAGTTCTAAATCATTTTTTCCATTCTTCTCTCCAGCCTGGTGGATATCTTTATGATCATTACTTTCTTTATCAGGCATATTATTTATCTGTTTATTTCTTTTTTGAGTTGTTTTTGTTTTCTTGTTCTCTGTTTTGAAACATATTCCTGCTTCCATTTTGCTTCACTTTCTGTGTTTGTTTCTATGGATTAGGTGGAACAGCCACTTCTCCTCAACTGGAAGGAATATTCTTGTGTATCGTCACCCCGTATGTTAACTGTGTGTGCTTGGTAAATTTGCTGGCTGGGTGGAGCTGTGGCTGGCATGGGCTGGGAGTCCTGGGGCTTTCCACATAGTAGGTGCCCTGTCAGGACAGCTAAAACTGAAGTGGATGCAGGTCAGGGTGTCCCAGGGTTTCTATGTGCTGAAGGAACCCTAGCAGGACTGTGAAAGCTGAGATGGGTGCAAGATGGAGTGTCTTGTGGTGCTCTGTGCAGAGGGTGCCTTGGCAGAGTGGCTGGATCTGATGTGATGTATGAGCCCTAGTAAATTCTCTATGCTGAGGATGCCCTAGTAAGATTGCTGAAACTATAGTGGGTGAAAGCTGAGGGACCCAAGGCTCTACAAACAGAGAGCACCTTGGCAAGAATAGCTGAAGCAGATGTGGATGTAATCAGGGGTGTTTCTGGACTCTCTGCATAGAAGGTGCCCTGAAGGGGCAGCTGGAGCTAAGGTGAGGTACAGACTGGGAGGTCCTGGGGCACTCCAGGGGGCATTCTGGCAGGACAGCTAAGCCTAAAATGGGCACAGGCTGATGTGGTTCCTGGGCTCTTCACACAAAATGTGCCCTAGCAGGACAGCTGAAGGTGAATTGTGTGCAAGCCATGGTTTCTCAAGGTGGGTGCCCTGGTTGAGATACTAAAGTGAAGGCCCTTGCAAGTGGGCATTTTCCAAGGTAGTCCATATAGGGGAGGGGGTACCCTTGTGGGTTAGCTGAAACTGATGCAGGCACGAACCTGGGGTTCCTGGGGTTCTCCTCTTAGAAGACACCCTGACAGGGTGACTGGATTTAAAACAGACATCAGCTGAGGTGTTCTAGAGAGCTCTGTACCCGGAGTGCCCTAGTAAGCCATCTGAAGCCAAAGTGGTGCGGGCCTGGAGCATTCTAGGGTGCTTTGTGCCTGTGTCACCTTGGCACAAAGGCTGGAACCTTTTTCAGTGCTAACTAGTGGTGTCCCAGTGTTCATTGCCCTTCAGCCACCTTGGTGAGTTATCCGGGGCTGGTGTGGGCTAGGGGCCTGGGGCTCCCTGAGGCAGTAGGCCAGTTAGGGTGCCCAGACTATGCAGTGGTCTGTGATTCAAGGTGGAAGTGGGGTGTAGACTGTATCTGTTATCTCCTCCCAGTTGGAGAGCATTCCATCAACTCCCCTCACTGGTGGAGTTGTAGGGCTCACTCTTTGATATCCTAGTCGGTCTTTTAAACTGTGGCTTTTTAAAGAAATAAAATAATAATAATATAAAATAATTTTTAAAATAAAAGAAAAAAGAAAGAGAAGAAACAAAGAAGAAAGGAAAAAAAACATAAGCAAAAACCAAACAAAAACCACAAAACAAAACAAAAACCGAAAAACAAAATATGCAAACAACAAACCCCATGGCTTATTGTCTGTGCCCCAGTGCTACTGGGGCTGGTGTGGGCTTGCAGACTCTGGGCTCACTGTAGTCCCAAGCTCTCTGTGATGACCAGACCTGCCAGTTTGGACCCTGCTCCCTTTTGGATATTTAAGCTGGAGTGGGAACGTGAACCGTGTTGTTCTCCAGTCTCTCTGACCTGGAGAGTGTTCCCGCAGCTCCTCCACCTTTTGGCAGAGTTCTAGTGGTTTTCTCTTTTACATGGTATTTGCTCTTTTAAACTGTGGCTTTCTTTCTGTGCCCAAGGACAGAGGAATCTGTTCCTGGTTCCTCAGTATTGTCCCTCCCCACTGCTGTTCACAGCATCAGGGGTAGGGCTTCCCTTTGTTACTGTGTCTCCTCTCTTGCTGTTCTCTTTTGTAGTTCTATTTTTGGTTGTTCAGTCAGCCCTCTGTTCTTCTTTAGGAGGAGTTGTTCAATTAATAGGTGCAATTTGGTGTGTTCCATGGAGGAGATGAGTTCAGGGTCTTCCTACATCGCCATCTTGGACTCAACAGTTAGATTAAAAGTATTCATTTTAACCTGTTTATCTTTTTTGGTAAGGTGTCTGTTAAAGTCTTTGGCCCATTTTAAAATCAGGATGTTTTCTTAGTTTTGAGTTTTAGGTGTGCATTTTATGTTTTGGATGACAGTCCTTTATCAGATGTGTCTTTTGCAACTATTTTGTCCCAGCCTGTGATTTCTCATCTCATTCTATTTATATTCTTTTTCATGGAACAGACATTGTCAATTTTAATGAAGTCCAGTTTAATCAATTATTTCTTTCATAGATTGTGTGTTGTATCTAAAAGGTCATTGCCATATCCCAGGGCATCTAGGATTTCTCCCATATTATTTTCTAAGATTTTAATAATTTTACATTTCACATTTAGGCTTGCGATCCATTTTGAGTTAATTTTGGTGAAGGGTGTAAGGTCTGTGCCTAAATTAATTTTTTTTGCATGTGGATATTTAGTTGTCCAACACTATTTGTTTGAAAGGACCATCTTTTCCCATTGTATTGTCTTTGCTCCTTTATCAAAGATCAGTTGACTATATTTATATTGTCTATTTCTGGGGTCTCTATTGTGTTCTGTTGTTCTGTTCATCTATTCTTTCACCAATACCACACTCTCTTAATTACTATAGTTTTATAGAAATTCTTGAAGTTGGGTAGTGTCAGTCTTCCAATCTTGCGTGCTGCCTATCTTATCCATCAGGTCCATTAGCATGTTAATTATAGTTGTTTTAAATTTCTGGTCCAATAATTCCAACAGCCCTGTTACATCTAATTCAGATGCTTGCTTTTTCTCTTTAAATTGTGTTTTTGCATTTTGGTATGCCTTGTAATTTTTTCTTGGTAGCTGGACTTGATGTACTAGGTAGAAAGAACTACTATAAATAAGAGTTTAACATAGTGGTAAGGTGTGGGGGGAAGGGAAGTTTTCTATAGTTCTATGTTAGATCCCACTCTTTTAGTGAACTGAACTTTAGTGCACTGAACTTCACAAGTGTTTCTATTTATTCCCTCCCCCCTTAAGGGAAACAGGATGACTACAGTGGGCTGGAGTTGAGTATTTCCTTTCTCCCATATGGAAAGCTAAAGCTGACTGGAGTTTCCCTTCCCTTGGTCAGTTATGCTCTGATTATACCCTTGCAGGTTAGGCTCTGGTTAACTACGTTCTCCTGAGGGCAGGCCTTGTTACAAAGAACAGAGTGCTCTGGCATATTTCAAAATGGTTCCTTTCTACCTCCCCCTACCAGAAGCATGGGGGGATTTTTCTCTGATATTTACTCTGGGAACCTGATTGAGCACCAGGCGTAAACCTCACAATAATGTGCCCCCTGAAATGATACCCCCCCCCCGGAGTTTTTAACTCCCAAATTTGTCTACACTGAGCCTCTAGCAATTCATCACTTACAGTGCAGGTAACCCCAGAACTGGTTCCCACAATGGTTTCCATTATGAGCTTCTGATCTGCTAAGTTCTCAACCTCCTGTATTCACCTGCATGTCTCAACAATCTTGAGGACTATGTTTGCCCTGTATTCTCACCTTTTCTATGGATCCAAGGAAAGTTGTTGATTTTTTAGTCTGTTCAGCTTTTTATTCATTTTTAGGAACCAGCAGCAACTTCCAAATTCCTTTCATGTGGAGCTGAAAACTGAAAGTCTAAAAATTGTTTTTGAAAGGGATGTGAGAGGTAAAATGTCATTTATAGGAGATTTCAGGGTCCAGAGTGTTTTGTTTTCTTTTATCTTATTTTTGTTGTTAGTTATAGTTTTGTGTTTAAAAAACACAAAAATTGTTTTTGAAAGGGATGAGAGAGGTAAAATGTCATTTATAGGAGATTTCAGGGTCCAGAGTGTTTTGTTTTCTTTTATCTTATTTTTGTTGTTAGTTATAGTTTTGTGTTTCAAAAACACAAAAATTGTTTTTGAAAGGGAAGAGAGAGGTAAAATGTCATTTATAGGAGATTTCAGGGTCCAGAGTGTTTTGTTTTCTTTTATCTTATTTTTGTTGTTAGTTATAAAGAGAAACATATTTGATTGCTGGCAACAGAGTTGGTTTATCCCAGGAACACAAAGAAATTTAACACTAGAAAATCAGTCAATATAATTGGCCTCATGTAACAGTCAAGTATTGTCCAGGAAAATAGAAACATCTCTAAATATTTAACATAGTGAAAATTAAATGCAGAGGATGGTTACACAAGTGATGGAGGAGCCAAATGAGGGAAAGTTGGACAACCCAACAATTAGCAACATGAGAAAGTCAATCTGATCTCCAAGCTGGTAGGACAAAGAGAGGTGATAGTGTTACTATAGTCTAAGTATTGGATTCTAGGATCTGGAGGCATGGTGGGCCAATGTGATGGTGGCTGGACCCATAGGGCATATGCAGTCATTGAAGGAGAAGCCACCTGATGCAGAGGAAAAAGGAGGAAAAGAAGTCTGACTGTCTATCCTCCTGGGTTCTAGTCTCCTGCTGGTGGCTCCAGTTGGCTGTACTAAAATGGTAGCCAAATATTGGTGAGGCTGAGGATTGTAGTCTTCAAGGTTTAGCCCCGTATAATTGAAGGCAGACCAGGAGAAGAATGAGGAATGGATCTAGGGACAAATAGGCCCAAGACTGCCTTAGTATATTAACAGATTGAGTGAGGAACATCATTTCTAAGTAGATAGACATATTTAATAAATATTTACATCTGGTCATAATAAAAAGAAATGTTAGTCCCAGAGTATGAAGTGTATATTCATGAGTACATACTGATGTAAATAAATGACTGGATAAATAAATAAATGGTAGACTATAGATAGATACATATCCCATGTGGGAGAATTACAAATCATTTTTGTAGATACTCCCCATTCAAGGTGGGGAAGCATAACTCCTCACTCCTTCAGTGTGTGATGCGCATAGTGACTTCCTTCCACAGAAAGTACAATGTGAAAAGTATGTGGGAGAGAGTAATTTTATAGTAGAGAAGCCTGAAAAATATGGCCTCAGCCAGGTGATCAAGATTAACATCAACTCTCATGGCATATTGATAGTATGTACCCTTGATATGATGTCATAAGAATAGCACTTTACCTTTGTGCTATTCCTCTCCAAAACTCATAATGCCAGTATCTTTATGACAAAATCATCAGAAGGATGCCAAGAGTGGAGTCCTATAATATACCTGACCGGTACTTTTCAAAACTATCAAAGTCATCAAAAATAAGGAATGCCTGAGAAACTGTCATAGTCAAGAATATCGTAAGGAGGCATGATGACTAAGTGTATTGTGGGATCCTGGATGGGATTCTGAAAAGAAAAAGAACATTAGATAAAAACTGAGGAAATCTGAATAAAGTATGAATTTGTGTTAATAACATTATAACAATATTGGCTCATTAGTTGTGACAAATGTACCATGTGAATATAAGATGTTAATACTACAGGAAATCAAGAATTGAGTATATGGGAACTTTTTGTACTATCTTTGTAAAATTTTGCAAACCTAAAACTATTCCAAAATGAAAAGTTAATTAACAAATGAATAAAAGGGAAATTTAGCCAACTAGTTAAAGGATAAGTATGAAAAACCTACAGCAAACATCATGCTTGTATGAGGAAAAGTTGAAAACTTTTACTTTGAAACTGAGAACTAGACAAGAATACCTGATATCATCATTTCTATTGAATATTTTGATAGAAATACTAGCCAGTGCAGTAATGCAAAGCAGAAAAATAAAAGAGGTAGAGATCAGAAAAACAAGAAACAAAGGCTTCCATGATTCACAGATGATTAGATTTCATGTGAAGAAAATTCAAAAGTAGTAAAGTATTCAAACAATAAAAGTGAATATAAAGTTTGCTGGGTTTAATATCAATATATGAAAAGTAAACTTTGTTTCCACAGCAACAAACAGTATGAGAATGAAAGTGAGAGGGGTGCCTGGGTGGCTCAGTAGGTTAAGTGTCTGACTTTGGCACAGGTCATGAACTTGCAGTTTGTGAGTTCTAGCCATGCATTGGGCTCTATGCTGACAGCCAAGCCTGGAGCCTGCTTCAGATTCTGTATCTCCCTCTCTCTCTGTTCCTCCCCTACTTGCACTCTGTCTGTCTGTCTGTCTCTCTCTCAAAAATAAATATTTAAAAAATTTAAAAAACAAAGAAAATGAAATTGAGAAAAATGTAATTTAACCTATCATGGCAAAATCTCAGCTACCAAGAATAATTCTAGCCAACGAACGCCCAAGAACTTCATAGGAAAAATATTAAAATGCTATTTAGATAAATTAATGAAGAACTACATAAATGTAAAATATAATATGATAATGGATGTGAAAATTCAACATTTTGAACAAGATAATTCTCTCTCAAATTAATCTATAGATTGACTGTAATTCCAATGAAAAGTCCAAAATCTTTGTGGGTGAACGTGTATATTTATGTGCATGTGTGTATAAAACATGACACAATGATTCTAAAATTTAAATTGAGATGCAGTAGGGCCAAAATTAGCCAAGACTCTCTTGAGAAAATAGAAAATGAGGAGTTGTACTACTAGGTATGTGAGAATTATTAAAACGTGATGGTAATTAAGTTTGTGGTTGTATGCAGGGGTTAACAAATAGACTAATAGAACTGAGTAGAGCCTTGAGACTAAGATGCTTATATATAGGCCCTTGATTTATGAAAATGGTACAATTTCAGTACGGGCCCTTGATTTATGAAAATGGTACAATGTCAGAACAGTGGGGAAAGGACAGTCTTTTAAATAAATGACAGCAAAACAATTGGATATCTATAGAAAACAACATGCCACTGGAACCCTCCTGTCACTACACAAAAATCAATTGCAGAGGAATTAAAAACTTACTTCTATAGTTGTTATTATAGGGGTGCCTAGCTGGCTCAGTTGGTTAAGCATTCAAGTCTTGATTTTGGCTCAGATCAGGATCTTGCAGTTTGTGAGTTCAAGCCCTGCCATCAGTGTGGAGCCTGCTTGGGATTTTCTCTCTCTCCCTCTCTCTCTCTGCCCCTTCCACGCTTCCATGTTCTCTCTCTCTCTTTCTCTCTCTTTCTCTCTCTCTCTCTCTCTCAAAATAAATAAACTTAAAAAAATAAAATTGTTATTGTAAAAATATTCAACCAGGCATTTAAGTATGCACAATAGTAAAATGATCCTTCATATATTCTATCATCTGGAGAGTCAGCGATCTCAGTCTAGTAGGACATGAATAATGCTGGGGGGAAAGGACTAAAAGAGGCTGGAGATATTGGTCAAATCAATAACAAAAAGGGTAGAGATTATATGAATTAGGGAGGAGGAATGGAAATGGTAGCTCCTCTGCCCCCTTAATGCTAACATTGATGGTTTTGCCACCTTCATGGGCCTCTGCTTTCAAAAAGCAGGACCTGGTACTTAGCAGTGGCTTGGGATAAAGCTACTGGGACAATAATCTATTTATTCTGCCTCCTACTGGACCAATCTTTCTGCTGATCTCTGGAGCTCTGGAGAGTGTATCTTTGACATAGTCATACATGTATGACTTGATAGTATAATTCCAGAGACTCATGACAATGAGATGTTGGGCTGACTACAGACACCCTGAACAGGCCCAGTAGTCCTTTACTGACTTAGAGTCAGTGCCAGGTTGTTGACATGTGATGGGAGCAGAGTTCTACCTCCCTCCCAACCTGGATGAGAGCTCTTGATAGGGGGAAGGACTTGGAGGCCTTAGCCTCACTCCTTTTTTGCTCTGGTGAAGATGACCTGCAGATCCTGTTGTCTTGCATAAAACCCTTTCTGCAGACCCCCACTACTGGGTCTTGGGGTACTTAATGAAGCAATGGAAGGGTCTCTCTTCTCCCTGAGGTCAGGGGTACTCTAAGTGGGGAGAAGATAGAAATAATGGAATGATTCCACAGTGGTCAGGGAGCTTCCATAAATGCCAGTGGGAGCACCTCCTTCTCTAGCACATGAACTATCACCAGTCTAGGCAAGATTTCATGGAAGTGTCTAATAAAGTCCCTCCACCATAAAAATAGGACTTGAAGCTCAAAATTAGAAAGGGTTCAGGCTGGCAGTCTCATTCTTTGAATAAGAAGTGTATCACCCATAAGTAGGGCCATAAGTTTATTAGCTGAGGGGACCCCATAGGAAGAAAGAGTCCACTTTAGTCATCTGATCCACCCATGGGGAGTTGCTAGCTCAGAAATGGGCCCACCCCATCTCTGCTCCACACACTTATTTTTCCCCAGCTGCTCTCAGTCTTGAAAGGACTCTCAGAAGAATTCAGAAATCCTGAGATCCCAAAAGAATTTTACCTGTAGTTTTGTCAAAGATTTCAATGGAGGCTTGAATTATCTCCAGGTCCACTTTGCTCAGGACCAAGTCATCCCAGAGTGGGTGCGATGACAAATTGGACTCCTGTCCATAGGGAGGGTGCAACTTCAATCAGAGGCCAGAAATCCCTCCTTTAAGAATGGTAAACACTCTCACTGATGATTGGCAGCATTTTGTAATTTTAATATATGTTGCTGGCTCATGTGTCAAAGTTAAAGATGAGAAGACTACAAAGGAGGACATAGGTACCTCTGAGTGGGAAGAGGAACGAGTAATATTCCTGCAAAGATCAAAGAAAACTTTCAATGGTTGTCCTTAGTACTTCTCAGTGATATGTGGTTCACCTCTCCTAGGTACATAGCAAAGTAAATGTCCTGGCTCTTCATAATCAGGTTGGGCTATAATTTCTAGCTAATGAGTTGTGAGTGTGAGTGATGTGTATCCTTTCTGAATATAGCATTTAATCACTAATGTGAGATACCTCCCTCCCACCCCTAACTTTCTCTGATGACCTGCATTAGACACACAATGTGAAATGGAAATAAACATGCTTTGGGGTTAAGTTACTGGGATTTTGGGATTGTCATTTCAAGCAGAACTCATGTAACCTTTCCTCACTGATTTTCCTATAACAAATTGGCCATCACATGGTTAGCCATTGTCTGGTAGTGTGAGGAGGCAGAGTCCCTTTTACTCATTGGAGAGGAAGGTGGGAAGTCTTACTTCCCTTAGCAAAGCATCCACATATTCCTCTATGTAGAGAGTGCCAGGATGGAGACTGTCCTGCAGTCCTGGCCTACCAAACCACAAGCACAGTAACAGAAGAGGGTCTTTGGTTAGGTGCAAAATAATATGCTGAAAGAAGCAAACCAACATTAGCAATAGTAAAATGTGTTTGTGTTGTGGCCGTGGAGGTGTGCCACTAAGATGTTTAGCAAGAGAATCTATTGTAGGAGGGCATAGTTGCTTGCCAGCCTCAGCTGCATTTGCAATAAGGCTATATGTACTTCTGGGCTGCTTGCATCCAATGATACAGCATGGTAGACATACTAGTGCTGGCCTGTTCCAGGCTGAGTAGTAGCAGAGGACTCAATTACATGAGCAGATAGCTCAGAACCCCATACCTCCTGCTACAGTTGCACCAGCACCCCTCCCCCAGCTTACCCTTATGACCCTATGGGATTCCTTTGGGCCCTGGCTGGTTTTAACATGGGTGTGGTCTTGAAAGAAAGTGGGGAGGGAAAATCTTCCTAATGGGCAGAGCTCTGAGTGGTGCACCTGGCCTGGGGTGAGAATGGGCTGGGAAAGGAGAGGAATGGAAGAAGTCCCCAAGTGATCGGGGTCTTGTCCAAGAGCATGCAGAGTATCCTAGACAGAAGGAGAGGGGGCTGGGGTCCACTATCTCCAATAAATTTTTAACATCTGTCTCCCATGTGATATTAAAGGGAGGCTTTCTAAGAAGCTGATTTTTAAATTGAGATTGAGAAATCTAGAGTCAAGGATGCTGGACTGCATTCTGTTGCAGCAAGTCTTAGCCTGGCCATGGGAAGAGTTCATGTTCAAATTCTGGCACTCCCACGTTGGATGCAGTCTCCAAACTGCTTCCAGACCATTGGACAGAAACTCATTTGAGTCTCATGATCAATAGTTACTTATCCCCTATTACTTTTAAACATATCAGTGTAAAAATGCTCTTATGGTTATTAAAAAATAAAGCAAATCTGCCTCAGTCTTGTATTACTAATTCTCTTGAGATTCTCATCAGGAGGAGAGCTTAGGAGAAGTCGGACATGCTTAACCGACTGAGCCACCCAGGCACCACAAAAGATATATATTTTTAAAATGTTCTTAATAAAGATCCCTCTTCCAGTGGAAATAAATGTCCACATTGTATTCTGGCACCACAATGGCTTGACATGTTTTATAATTTTTGTTTCATATGATTAAAATGCCTTGTGTGAAAGTGTAAACTAATTTCAACTGTACATTAACATTTCCAGTCTGCTTAAAAACCATGGATTCAAATAGCTCAGAGTATGAGGAAGTCAGTGTGCAAAGTTTTGGGAAGGCAAAGGTGAGCAATGGAAGCCAGAGGCTTCTTGGGCCCAGAAGGATCTCCCTTCCAATCCAAGAGAGGAAACACAACAATCCATAAGTGTAATTGACATTATATATATTGATTTTATTTTCTCCTTTTGGCTATTTACAAACCTTTATTTCAGCATATTTTTCAGAAGCATAATTTTATGTTTCTTCATGTTTTCCTTCTTTGAAGTTCGGACTGGTCAAGGTCTTTTTCATGCAAAAATGTACATTTAATGAGGACAAAGAGGGAATCAGGTCATCTTGGGGGGTCTCTACCATTCTGCATCCTTATGTAACTCAGGACAGCAAGACATGTGGTTTTCTTTCTTGGTTTTCTTGAAGACCTCCATGTTTGCGGTTTTACTGTATTTGATCTGCCTCAGAATGGCACTGCCTTGCCTGCCCTCTGAATAATTCTCTCGCGCTGCCCGAAGTTAGGCACCATAGCCAGTTTCACTACACTTGGGCACCTTTAGTTCTGCTGAATGACTACTGACCCCAGGGATGCAGTCTGGCAAGATAGGGGGTGTAAAGTCTCACACATGTTAACAGAGGTGACCCTGACCAACTGGGGCTATTTCATAATTGAAATATATCAGAGAGACATTGTAACACCCTCCCCACTCCCTACCCTGAAAACCCAACACTGACAATAGAGATTTCATATTGATCACAGGACACTACACAACAAACACAAACACACTGTACTTTCAATAGGACAAGTCAAGATTTCCTTTGATGCTCACCACGAAAGCAAGGTACCATGCAGGTGGATAGTTTAGCAAATGTATTCATTAGTTAATAGCTCAAAGGATTAGTTCTTTTATGTACAGAATAAAGAAACCTCATTATGAATGGCCATGGTCTCAGCAAAATTCAGTTCTAATTATGCAAAGACATCACAGCCTTGCTATTAACAAGATGACACAGATTGTAAGAATACATTTTATAAGCTCCAATAAGAGTCAATAGATCATCTATTATCTCTGCAAAGGCACCCCACAGTGGCAGATGGAATGGGCAAGAATGTGGTAGGAAACATGTCACACATCCTCACAACAAAATGACACTCTGAAGAGACAGAGGATGCCCTTCCTGTGGTACTGGTGGAGAAGGAATTCTAGAGGGAAAGTTAATGGGATAGCCCATGTGAGGAAAAGGAAAGTTGGACAGAAAAGTAAAGTGAGGGTTGCTCCATCCCAGACTCAACAAGACCCCTCCCTCTCCCCAAACTGTGAATTATCTTATCACAAGCACTCTCTGATTGGCTGGGGCTAATAAAGGCTCTGTGGACTGAACCCTAGTAGTGCCCTGCTAGGTGCTCTGCACTTCCAGAGTTACTTGGTGTGGGGTGAGGAGTGGGAGGGGATGTAGGCAGCTGGCTGAGGATAGGGCTCAACAATGATACTGACGAAAGAACACACACAGAACACAACAAGGGGAGATCTGGCAATTTTCAGTCTAAAATGACCAAGTCTATGACAAACTCAGAAGGTTCAAGTTTCTGCAAAGGTGTCATTGCCAAACCTCCACCTCACCTTGACACTTAAGCTCACACAGTGTGAGTTGCAGTAGAGTTCAACTGCTCTCATTGCAGCACATCAGGGCAAGATGTCCTTTTTAAGGTATAAATATTTTATCTAGCTACGTGGATCTACAGAAATATTTACAAATGGCCTCTCTGCAGTTCCCCTGTGCTCTGAAGCCTTCCTATGCATTGCTGCCAGACCAATCTTCAAACCCACTTTCTGGTCCCCACTGCTCCAGTCTTTCTGTATGACATCACCCAAAATAAGCCGCTCACTTCCTAGAGGGCTCAAAGGTCCTCTAGGGTCCTGGAAACCTAAATCCAAATCAACCAACCAATGTTTAGGCTCCAGGAAGCAAACCTTTCAATAGCCATGATGGGCGCTTCAGATTTGGGGTCATTGCTCTCCTCCCAACCTGTATCTTTCTGAGAGGGGTGTCCAAAAAGAAAGAGTCAATCTTAGATATTTCAGTGGCAACTTTTTTGTTTTTAGCTGTTTTATCAGTTTGTGTGTGTGTGTGTGTGTGTGTGTCCATGCACACAAATATGAGGGTAATCGTGTGTGATTGTGCATGTGAATATATATGTAGCTATATGTGAGTGTGTATGTCTCTGTGTATATATCCATTTAGTGCTGAGGGTGACTATCCATGTATGCGTGACTGTCTAGGTCTCTGTGGGTGTGTATGTGTAGGAGGCTATATTTGTATGCTCTGTGTATAAAAAAGAAGAGAGATGGTAAGCTGGACTGATCTAGACAGTCAGTCCCTGGCTCCTTTGTACCTTTCTCCTTGGCCAATCCTCTCACCTCTCTGACAATCTCTTTCCCTGGAGTGGGTAGGAGGAGAGAGTTCTGGACTCCAAATCCAAGGCTGTCCGAAGATGCAGGATGGCTATTTACAGTGCCCTTGAAAGGCACCTTTAGGTCTCTGCATCCAGTGCGGCAGCTGATTCCCTGGGCTATTTCCTCACATCACCCACTTGCTTTTGGCTGCCTTCAGCCCCTACACATGTAAAGGCTTACAATGTGATTGCAATAAGGGGATGAGTTATAAAGGCTATATACAATCCCCTCTCCAGTTCTTTAGCTCTCCCCCACCCATTGTCCACATCATATTTCTGTTCTTAATGCATCTTCAAGGCACTCCCTTCAATCCCTGTCTTTGTTACTCAAACATGTCGTTTTAGGACAAAGCAAAATGCTCTGCACTCCCAGCTTATCTCACATTCAAACACTTCCTACCTCAAGGCACTAAACTGTCACTTCCTGGGACTACTTCACTTCCCCTGTGTCTTCTGTCCAGGAGACAGCACAGATGGGTGGAGGGAGGAGGAGAAGAATGGATGGGGGCCAGGAGACACTGCTCCCTGGAACAGGGAATTGGAAAGAAACAGTCAGTTAACCAGCCTAGACAAATAAGGCCCCCCATGTATGAGGAATAGGCCAAAGGAATTCTGGTGGTTCCAGAAGAGCCACCAACAGGAAATACATATACTTTCAGGTGTATTTCCTTTCACACCCATTCAAATCAGATAAATAAACATAGGTATGCACATATGCTCTCATATACACACAGCATATACCCATGTGTGTACAAGAAGCACATACACTCTTTCCTAGGGGTGTGCATACACATACATGCATCCACACATTGTTATATATACACTCTTATACACACCAATATAGATTTACACTGATATACATAGAGCTGTACAGCTTCTCAAATGGTTGTATGTGCACACAAAATTATTTTCATGCACACATGCACTCAGCTATACACAGAAACACAAACACAGAAACACAGTTAAAAGGGTAGGTGGCTAAGGGGCTGCAGGAGAGGTCGTTTAGGGAGGAAGGAGAAACAGAGGCTGAGTGCTTAGCAAATCTTGTTCCCTATGGCCTCCATTAATGAGGCAGAGCTGCTAAGAAAGTTGGAGTGCCGGCTACTTTCTATTTCCCTTAGGAGCCCCACTGGGTGGGCAGTGCTCATGTTACATGTGCTCAGTTCACACTCATTGGCTGGTCACTGGCCACTTCCAGTAGAGATATTCCAGGTGCTATCAAATGAGGTCTGGTGCCTGGCAGATAAGCAGAACCTGATGGAGCATCCCCATTTGTAAAGGAGGAAGGAGAAAAGGGAGCATTTCAGTTGAGAGAGTTAAGAGGACAAGAAGGAAGAGCAAGTGGAGTGGATCTACCACTCACTGGCTTCATGTCCTCAAGCATGAAACACAAGCTCCATTTATTCCCCTTGGAACATTGAGGACAATGTGCTTTGCCTTCCTGCCTCACTGGACTCCTGTGAGGGTGTGACACTGTGATGGGTCAGTGAGCTTGTTGATACTTGCTATACACTAGACAAATAAGATTACTATATAGAGATTCACAACAATTGTTCATCTGCTGTTATAGACCAGATGATGAAATAGAAAGTCAGAAATGTTGTGACCCTAGTTTTCATTTATCAAGTGCTTGCTCTATACCTAGTGATCATGTCAGCATCTGACCTAGACAGATGTACTCAGGCTGTACTGTCAAACACTATGAAGCAGAATATAGAAAAGAGAAGTTCCAATCCTTCCAAAGATGCCAGTTCCATCTGGGTAATCTCCAACTTGACCTCATCACCCCCTGCAAACTCCTGCTGGAAACATGATCTCTCACTCTGACATCTCACTCAGTACCCCTACCCACTCACATTCCACTCCCAACCTCTCGCCACAATGCCACACTCAAAATACAACACAAAAAATAGTGGGGAAGAGGCACTTTCAAATTTCTCCAAGTTCCCTATGCCACCCCCCCCTGCATTTTAAAGCCATGGCTAGCCCTTCCCCTGTGTACCCCTGCTCAACCCAGCTTGACTTTGTCCTGTAAAACCTTAAGCAGGGGGTGAACAAGACCATAATCCCTAGGAGGGAAAAACAAAAGAAAAAAAGTAATGAAAAAGAAAATTCAACACCTTGGGGGGACAGAAAACCCCCTAGAAATGTTTATGTATAGGGCTTGGATGCTTCCTCCATCCCCCCAACCTGGCTCTGTCCTCCAAACATTTCTAGAGGCTTTTCTGTGCTTAATAGATGGCAGAAGTCTTTGGAAAGGTGATAGTCTTCTAGCAGAAAAGGGAAATCAGTGTGCTATTTACCTCCAATTCCTCCTCAATACCTTTCCTTCCAGCCAGAACACATCCTTTACAACCACTCCCCACCTCATGTTTACAAAAAGAACTGATTCAACTGCCCAAATAACCACAAAATAAAATGAAAAAATAAAAGAAGGCAGAGTAGAATCAAGAGGAACCATGAAAAGAGCATTATGGGACTAGTAGATATGATACACCCAATAAACAATGTTGAACACCACAAAGGCAAGAGGGAAGAGGATCCGGGACCACTTGTCGATCTTAGGGACATAGTCAGGGTGAAAGAGCTTGGAGGACAACCCCTCACTGAAGGAGCACCCAGGACTTGGGGGGCAACTGTCATCAGAATCTGAGTTATTATCCTTGCCTTGGTCAAAGCCCATGAAAGCATCAACATTAAGGCTCCAGGTGCTGTCAAGATCACACTTGAGTTGCTTATCAAGGTTAAGGTAGCCACTCTCAACTTTGATGTCATCAGGCAAGTTAAGGATCTCATCAAGGTTGCTATGGATCTCATCAAGGCTACAGCTTGCTTCTTGCACACACCTGTGGCTGTGGAGAAGCAGATGCCTCCCACTACGGCCATAGCCATGACTCTCATCCCAGCTCAAGTTCTCTTCAGGGTCTTCTGGGTCACGGGTCTCAGCATGGCCATGAACCTCAACACGGTTGCGGATTTCAGTAGGAATAACACTGTGATCAATCTCAAAACCATTAAAGCGAACACCATAGCTGTGCAGGGCCTGCTCTGAGGTGGAGGGGAGATTGCTCAGGCGTTCTCTAGAGGCCATCCAGGCCTGCTCTGAGAGAGAAGATAGTGAGCTGAGGCTTTCTGAGGTGGCCAATGGGGCCTGCCCTGGGATAGAGGTCAAAGAGCTGAGGCTTTCAAGGCTTGCCAGACAGGCATGCACTGGTGTGGAGAAAGGAGAGCCACTTTCATGTTCTATCCTAACCTGGTCACCCTTCAAGGAGATAGTAGGTGGACTTATGAAGTCAGGAGATTCACGTCCTACATGAACAAGCACTGGTGGTGGGGAGGGAGGAGGGAGAGGGCTTTCCTCATCAGCAATTACAATGTGATTGTCGATCTCTTCCACTGACAGAATCATCTCTTCCTGGGATCTCCAGCGTGCAAAGTGCTGAGGAACAGGACCAAAAGGCTGTTAGCATGTAAGGGAAATACATGGTGGCTTCCAAGCCTGTGTCTCCCTGGGGCAGCTGCTCCCTCTGGAGTGCTGTGTGGTGGATGGAGGCAAGGGCTCCTCAGGCAATGTGGCTGTGTTCCCTGTGAAGGAGGGGGTATTGCTGGACATTAATGTACTGCCAGCAACAAAAGTCTCAGCATGGCTTTGGGAACTGAAAGAGCAAAGGAAGGAGGGGTAGGCCAACCCCTCTGGTGCCTATCTTTTCCTTTCAGCCTCCCTGTGTTCCTCTTCCTTCTGGTTCCATCGCTTGCCCTTGGAAAGTATGCTAAGTGGACTGAATTTGAAGTCAAAAGGTCTGGGAAAATCTAGTTCTGCCACTTACTGCTTTGTGACTTTAGGAAAATGATTTGACTTGTAAAGGAGTGATAATAGATTGTTCTCTTTGTTATCTGGTGTGTGTGTGAGTGTGTGTGTGTGCACACATGCACTATGTGAGGCTAAAAGGAGCTAAGAAATGTGAAAGGGTCAAGTGCTAAGCTTAGGCTTAATAGGTGCCCAATCCCTAACCAGGGAAAGCTGACTGTCAGTCAAAAAAGCCAAACCTGCAGCATTAGGTCTTTGTGGTGGTAGCGGGCCATGACTTTTCGGGCTCTCCTGAGTCGCCTGAGGCTGCGCCGGGATCTACCTCGGCTGTAGAAAAGATAGTTGATGTAGACATATTCCAGCAAGGACAGGAACACAAAGAAGAAGCATACGACCGTATAGATGTCGATGGCCTTAATACAGGAAACTTGGGGGAGTTTATCCCGCAGATGTGAGTTGATGGTATTCAGGATGAGCATTGAAGTCAGACCTATAAAGAACATGGCAGTGTTAGGATCTTCAGGTGGCTGAAGTTCTTGGCAAGCCATCAGGTCCACATCCCACAGGAAGGAGGCAACGATCATCTCTGGGATGGGGAGGGCTCTCAGCAAAATGCCTTCAACTCCCTAGGCCTGGGGACTTTGCTCAAGTGCTCTCTTTGCTCCTCCTCCCCCCAGACCATGCTTTGATGATTCAGTGACTTCTCATTGTTCTTAGGGTCAAGTCCAAAATATCAAGCCATTTCACAATGACTTACATCTCCAACCTCTTTTGCCTTCCAACATATAGGCCTTCCTTTAGATCACATCCCTCAGAAAGGTTTGTGAGCCCTTAAAATATTACGCAAATATTAAAGGCTTAGTCCAACATGTGCTCCTAAAGAAGGAGGCCAAGGAGTCTGCCCCTAAGATGGTGATGGAAAAAAAAGACCTGGATGTGGGGCACACTGGGACCAGATAAACTTGGGAGCTGATCTCTTAGGCCCCTCCTTGGTACTGCTCAAAATCCTCTGGTTTTCCCCATTGTTTGGACATGAGGTTCTAACTACTAAAATTGGAATTTCAAGGTCTTTCCAATTCAACCCTCCTGTCTTTCTGCTACTTTCCCTATTTCCTCAGCTCCTGCCCCAGGCACCCTGTGATTTAGTCCCCTTTTAGGGCCCCTGTGTCTTTTAATAGCAATTTCCTGTTTTAGTGAATGACAAGTCGTATGCCTCTGCCTCCCACAAGTCTTGAAAATCCAGTTTGGAGCAACATTTTCTTAGTGTCATTTTAGACAACAAGACCTGGATCACTTCCTCCTCTAGAATCTCCTAGCATCTATCTTAGCATTCCACTAGACACTTCATTGAGGTAAAGCTTCTCTGGAAGTCCTCTGCTGCCTATTAGGGAATTTTGATATGATGCTCAATCTATGTTTGCTGTATTACATTTCTAAACATATTTTTTTAATTTTTTAATGTTTATTTTTGAGAGAGCGATAGAGCGCAAGTTGGGGAGGGGCAGAGAGAGAGACACACAGAATCTGAAGCAGGCTCTAGGCTCTGAGCTGTCAGCACAGAGGCTGATGCAGGGCTTGAACTCACGAGCCGAGAGATCATGACTTGAGCCAAAGTCGGATGCTTAACTGACTGAGCCACCCAGGTGCCCCTGTTGTATTACATTTCTGATCTAAATTTATGACCTGTTCATTTATGTATCCAGAAAATAATGAATTCTAATACTTTGGGCCCAACATATCAAGATCCTAGCCCTGATGTTTTTTTTCGCACTTGTCTCCAACATCACTGTCTCTGCTAGGGATTGGCTGAGCACCTGTATAAATGTTTGTCAGGCAGGCACCATATTGTCAGGCAGGCACCATATTGCTTCCTTGCCTGTGCAGGCACATACCACTCCAGGTATTCCTCTCTTATTATCAACTTTTTTCTGAGCAAGATGAATCCAAGTTCCTCCCTGGGATGAGGACAGGACCTACCAACTGTCACCCTGGCTGCAGAGGATTCATAGTGCATCCAAAACGATATCCAAGAGACAACAGTGGTGAGAACAGTAGGCCAATAGATCTGCAAAAGGTAGCTGGTGACTTCCCTTTGGACCAGGAACCTCAGTATCAGACGCACATAGGAACCTGGCAAGGAGATATACCGGTATTAGGGTGGCAGGGCTGAGGAGATTTTCAGGGTGAAGTACAGGATGGAGGAGGGGAAGCTGATGGGCAGTTCAGCCTCTAATATTCCAGCTTGGGCAGTCCGTAGATCTGACCCTATTTGCTGCCTTAAGACCAGTGACAATGGCATGTAAATAGGCCCATATGGCATAGTGAGTCTGTTCTCTCCTCCTTCCTTCCTTCCTTCCTCACTTGTTTCATGTCAACTGGAGTTTTGAAATGGGAGATACAGGATATTTCAAAGCTGAAAACAGATGGAGGGGGAGAGGCTGGCTCTGAGAGGGGGCCTGTTTTTATCAGCAAGAGCATGAACCTTTTACACCTGTAGAGTGTCAAACCCGGCCAAGTGCTTCCACATCCATTTCCTCATTTTGAAGGGGGTTTTGGAAGGTGTCCAGAGCCAGAAGGAAATAGGAGAGGAGGGAGCACAGAGTGTAGAGGTCAAGGGCAGAGAGATGTCCAGGAGTTTACCAGGGTACAAAAGAGAGAAGAAATAGGAGAGACTATCAGACCCACCTGTGTATAAAAACACCTCTTTGCTAGTCATTGTTTTTCCCAGGAAGCTGAACTGAGGAATGTGAAGCTTCTCAGTCCCCTGGATGGCATTCTCATTACCTTCCCAGTATAATACAATGTCTTCAACCGTGTAGCCGTCTAGGAGAGGTAAAGAAGCAAGTCAGTCTGAGAAAGCAGGCATAGGCAAATTTTACACCAGAACAGTCTGTGGAACCCAAAGGATGGTTGGAATCTGCACATTTGGGGCACCTTTGTGGTTTGCTGAGTCTGAGCATAGAAGAGGGGGGCACTTGGAAAGGGAATCCTCACTTCGGAGTTTCTTAGCCAGGAAAGAAAGCAAACAGATGTGCTCCTGCCCACTAGCTTGTACGCAACTTCCTGATAGCAAGGTACAATTTCCCCATGGGACTATTTATACATTAAAGGCCACCTTCTCCCAGATGCTCTGTATATACCTCTGTCTGTCTTTTGAGGAGAGGGAGAATGGGGAGGAAGGGAGTATGGGAGATATGCTATCCCTCTCACTATCTACTCTGCTTTTGGTTTCTGGATGACCATAACCCCAGGTAGAAAAGAAGGGGCCTTGGAAGATATACGTACAGCTCTCGACTTCCAGCTTGCAGGTCTGCTTGTCCAGGGGGAATTTTTGCAGATTTAGGGAGCAAGCTGCTGTGGTGGTAAGTCTGCAAAGGAAAAGCAAAAGGAAGGGAAAAGCGAATCAAGTTAAGGCAAACAACCATTCCTGAGAAGGCTGTACGGGTGTGGAGGAGAGAGGTACTCAAAGTACTGACCCAGCTAACACCTTCCCATACTGCCTACACTAGCACTGGGTTCTCCTTCCAGTGTTTCTTTCCTTCTTTTTCCTCTTACCTTCCTTCCTCCCTAGAGGAAAGCTAAGTTGCACTTGTGTAGGGAGGAGAGAGGGAATGTGTATGTGACAGAGAAGCCAACAAGTCTGGCAGGGCTTAAAGAACAGGTGTATGGCATGTCAGGAAGTTTCAGGGCATCAGAATGGGAAGGGCTCTTGAGGAAACTGGATGGAGAGACAGAAAGTGGATTTTCTTGCTGAAGAAGGAGCAAGGCTACATTGGAGCAGCTGAGGTGCCAGATCCCATGTGGAGTGCCCGTATGTGGTGTCCAGGCATGGGTGTGAGCTGTAGTCTAGGCCTACCTTTGACTAGGGGAGGTGCTCCCACAGCACTCTCATCTCCGTGTATCTGCCTAAGCACATGGGCCACTGGAGCCGAGCAAAACGCCAGTAGTAGGTATAAATGGGTAGGAGGTATTAACATATCTAAGGTGGGCAATGGAGTGTTGGGGAGGGGCTTCAAGTTGCCATGTGGTGGGTCTGTGGAAGGAATCTGAGGAAAGATCTTGGAGGAGCTAAGGAAGTGGGAAGAATGGCCTGTGGGAAAGAGGATAATTACAAAAGTTCTCTGCAGCCTCAGCTGGGAGGCTCTCCCCTATCCGTTATCCTGCCCTTCCCAGCTGCTAATCCCAGCCTAGTCCCTTTCAACCCTTGAAACAATTTCCATTTTGTACATTGGGTAGGGATGTGTGTTGTGTGTCTCCTTTCTATGAATCTTCCATACAGTGTTTATCATCTTAGGCCCCCTTTAAATGAAACAAGTATGACCGGTGATCTGTTCCTTGCAAGCTTTGTTGTTTTTTAACTCTAGCACCTTGGGCCATGGAGAAAGAAAAGAGAAACAAAGGGATAGAGTAGGAGCACCCAAGAGAAAGAGAGACTTAGAGACAGGGGCTGAACTCTGGTGCAACTACCTTTTTGAGAAATTTTCTGAGCTACATTTATCTCTTATGCTTGTCTTAAGGGATAGTTTATAAGAGATGACATTGTGGGGAGAGCCTTGGTGACCATATACTGTGCTATAAATAAGCCAGTGAGGATTTTCAGCAGGTGCACATCCTATGTGTACAGAGCCATAGACCACAGACATATATTGCACACCCTGGGCCCCCTGCATGATCCAAATATGACCAATGGCAGAGATTGGTCCCCTTCCCTCACTGCATATGGGCTTCAGCATTCATTTGTCTGCCTTCCTCACTGCATGGAAGAGAAGAGAAACAAAGATAAATAACAGAATGTATAGAATGCTAAGGTGGAGGGAGAGCTCTTCGAGTTGAGATAATCAAGGAGGATGTGTTGACAAAGAGGGCCTTTAAGTTAGGGATTGAAAGATGGGCAAGATGAGGGGACAGGATGGTCAAGGATGGCTATGGAAAACTCTGAAGGTTTCACTTTACTACTGGGTAGGATGAGTGAGGGGGCAGCACAAGACAGATGTGGAAAGTAGTGGGCTCCTCTGGGTGTCTCTTACAGTGTGTTCATGGGATACTCTTTCAGAAGAAGGAAGCCTGCCAGGATGGTCCTCAAGTGCCTGGGGAAACTCACCGGATGCCATACCGCACTGTTCCATCTGGATGAAGCTGAAACACACGATTTTCCACAGTCACATCATGCACAAAAGCATCCTTGCTATTTAGAAAGTAGCAGTCAGGGACCCATAACTTCTCTAGCATCCGATAGTCCAGGGTCAAGTTCAGGCTGGTCTCATAGTATGCTAAACGTGGATCTTTCCAGGTCTGATGAAAAAACATTGTGATCGTATAGTCCTGGGGAGAGAAAGGTGAATCCCAGCTGTAAGTGAGGTTGTCCTGCTCTCCATCCTCACAGTGTGTGTGTGTGCATGAAGGTGTATGAAATACATCACAAATATAGACGAGTACTGAAATATGTAAGAATGTTAAATGTTAAAAATGAACTTCAAAAAAAGAGAGAATAAACTGAACTTCACATAATTAAAATCCAGGTTAAGAAATGAAACATTACCAATAACTTTAAGCTTCAGTGTGTTCCCTCTAGAACATATTCCCCACACCTACTTCCCAGCAGTATCCATTATCTTAGATCTTGATGATAATAGCTCTGTTGCTGTTTGTTAGAGTTTTGTTGTCTATGCATGTATTTCTAGGAAACATTGCTTGGACCTATTTTTAATTTTTTTCCAAATGGAATTACACTGTATGTATTATATTTGTGAGATTCATTCAACTTGATGTCTGTAATTAAAATTTATTTATATGAATATACTATACATAGACCACTGTGTGAACATACCATACATACCCAAATCAACATGAAATAAGAATTATGAAGTGAAAGTTTGAGTTTACACCCCCAGTGAGGACAGATGAGATTTTTCAATGCTCCTGCCTGGCCAACAGTGGTATGGTCTGACTTTTGACTTTTGCCAATCTGGTGGGTATGTAATGGATTCTTGCACTGGTCTTAGTTTGCATTTCACTGACTAATAATAAAGTCAAGTATATTTTCACATGTTTGCTACTTGGTTTTCTTCATGAATTTTCTAATCATTTTTTAAAATGTTTATTTTTGAGAGAGAGAGAAAGAGCATGCATGCAAGTGGGGGAGGGACAGACAGAGAGGGGGACAGGGAGGAGGAGAGATGCGTGGCTCAAACCCATGAACCATGAGATCGTGACCTGAGCTGAAGTCAGGTGCTTAACCAACTGAGCCACCCAGGTGCCCCTCTTATCACTTTTCTATTGTTTTAAAAATATTTTTATTAATTCACAGGAATTATGTGTACTTTCAATATCAGTTCTTTGTGTTGCAGATATCTCAGTCCACTCTGACCTATCCTTTTACACTTGTTATAGTGGTTTTGTTTTTTCTTAAACCTAATGTTTTATTTAAAAATTTTTTTAAATTTATTTTTATTTTTATTTTTTTGTGAGGGAGAGTGCAAGTGGGGGAGGGGTAGAGAAAGGAGTACAGAGGATCTGAAGCAGGCTCTATGTTGACAGGCTGACAGCAGTGAGCCTGATGTGGGGTCGAACTCACTAACCCTGAGATCATGACTTGAGCTGAAGTTGGGCACTCAACCGACTGGGCCACCCAGGTGCCCCATCGTTTGTCTGTTTTGCAAAACAGAAGTTCCAGAAGTATTGGCTAGATAGAATTTAAAATAGTTGAAATTACCAGTATTTATTTTTATGGTTTTATGGTTTCTGCTTTCTATGTCTTTTTTTATTTTTTAAAAGGGCTGTGTGACTTTTTTTTTTTTAAAAATGTTTATTTTTGAAAGAGAGAGCACGTCTGAGCAGGGGAGGGGCAGAGAGGGATGGAGACAGAGAATCCCAAGCACTGTGCTATTAAGCACAGAGCCAGATGTGGGGCTCAAACTCAGAAACTGCAAAATCATGACCTGAGCTGACATCAAGAGCCAGGCACCCAACTGACTGAGCCACCCAGGGGTCCCACTACGTCTTTTTAAAGAAGTCCTACCACAGAGACACAAAGACAGTATTCTATATTATCTTTTAAAAGCTTCATAAGCCTTTCGCTTTTAGGTCTATAATCCATTTGGATTTATTTTTTGTCCCAGGTGGTTATAGTTTACAAAACCCACTATGGTCATTTATGTGGGCTCTGTTGTGAGTCAGAACAAGTGGAGTTGGCTTATGACCCTACATCTTGCCACATGTCCCCTGTCCCCAGGCCCATGGCTGAAGGTGACACACTTACCATAGTCATTTCTGAGATCTGTTCAATACTGGAGACATAGATAGATACTCCCACAGGCACAGGGGCACCTACAAATGGTAAGACACTATTACATGCAGGGTATGATAAAGCATGCACTCAGGAGCCAGACTGCCTGGGTTTGGAACCCCATTTTAACACTTACTAGCTGTGTAACCTTGAATAAGTTTCCTAACCTCCATACTGTTTTCCAGAGTGGCTGATATTCCTCCAAAAGTTACAAATAGAACTGCCCTATGATCCAGCAACTGCACTACTAGGTATTTACCCAAAGAATACAAAAATACTCATTTGAACGGATACATGCGCCTCAATGTTTATAGCAGCATTATCTACAGTAGCCAAACTATGGAAACAGCCCAGGTGTCCATTGACTGATAAATGGATAAAGAAGATACGGTATACACACCCAAATGTATATATAGGTGCTAAGCCACCTTCTCAAGGCACTGATAGGTTTTTATATTTTAACATATTTGTCAGAGTTCTTCAGTGATGACCCACTTTTTACAGAGGCAAGCATGATGCCAGAATAAATTTTCATATATATAAGAATTGCCATATTAAATGAGATTGTTTATAAAACAAGACAATATACACACACCATGGAATATTACTCAGCCATAAAAAAGAATGAAATCTTTCCATTTGCAATGACATGGATGGAGCTAGAGAGTATTATGCTAAGCAAAATAAGTCTGTCAGAGAAAGACAAATACCATATGATTTCACTCATATGTGGAATTTAAGAAACAAATGAGCAAAGGGAAAAAAGAGGGATAGAGGCATCCCAAGAAACAAATGAGCAAAGGGAAAAAAGAGGGATAGAGGCATCCTAAGAAACAGACTCTTATCTCTAGACAACACACTGATGATTACCAGAGAGGATGGGTTGAAATAGGTGATGGGGATTAAGGAGTGCACTTGTTGAGATGAGGACTGGGTGATGTATGAAAGTGTTGAATCACTAGATTGTACACCTGAAACTAATATTACACTGTATGTTAACTATACTGGAATTTAAATAAAAATTACCAAAAAAAGTTACCTAATCTCTTGAGCATAAGTTTCCCCATGGGTAAAATAGGGATAATGATAGCACTGATCTCATAATTAATGCAAGCTAAGCACTTAGAGCTGGGCCTGGCCCATGATATGATGAAGGGAAGCGGTCATGGTAAGATAAAGAGAAAATAAGGGGATGAAGCACTCTTTTTCTAAACGGTTGTCTGATAAAAATTCAAAGAGCAATGAGTCCAAAAACAAGAGGTAAGATTTGTGGTGTGTATGAGCGTATTTGTGTGACTGCATGTGAGTGTGTCCATATATGAGTTAATATGTGTCTTTGTGTGAATGAATTTGTGAGTTGTGCATGAATGTATGTGAGCATATTCACATTCATGAGTAAACCTGTGATTGTGTTCACATGCAGGTGACTGTGTCAGTGTATATACATGAGAGCATTGAGCACGTCTGCCTGTAAGCCATTTGTGTGCTTAAGTGTGTTGTGTGTTAGTAAATGTGTGTTCATATGCAAATGAATTTGTATTTGTGTGTATGAGTGTGCAACTATGAGTGAGTAAATGTGTGACCGTGTGAGTGTATGTGAGCTTCTTAATGTACAAGGGAATGGGTGAACATGGGTGTATTTGTGAACTTATTTGTGTGTGTAAATGTGTGAGTGTGTGTATGTATATCCATGCATATTATTTGTGTGTTCATGTGTGAGTGAATGCATGAGCATGTTTGTATACTTGTATATACTGCATGTGAGTAAGCGTGTAAGCACATGCAAGCAGGTCAGCAGGTTGGTGTGTGGAAGTGAGTGTATGAATGTGCTCATGTGCAAGTGAATGTGTGAGCATGTATATATTTGTGAGTCTGTGGGTGTGAGCAAATTTGTATGTTCATATTTGTGAGCATGTTAATGTATGAGTATATTCATGTGTGTAAGTGAATTGGTGTTTTCATGTATGTGAGCATGTTTGTGAGTAAATGTGTGAACATATACATGAATGGATGTAACCATGTCTGCATGCATAAATATTGAAATATTCAAGTGTTTTGTGGGAGTAAATGTGTAGGCATGTCTATAAATATGAGTGTATTCATATGGAAGTGTGGGTGAATGTGTGAGTGTATGTAAGTATGTTTGTGAGGTAGTGAATGTGTGAATGTGTATGTATTTAAGTGTATTGTGTGGGAGTAAATATGTGGGTTGTCTATGTGATCCTGTTCACATGTGAATGTATTTGGAAGCATGTCCACGTGTGAGTAAATGCATGCTCACGTTTGTATGTTAAAGTTGTGTTTACATGAGTGTATGTGAATATGTTTGTGTGTTGAATGGATGTGTCTATATATATGACTATGTTCATGTGTCAGTATGTGTGTGGGCACGTTAAGTGCATGTGTGAGGGAATGTGTAAGTGAATGTGTTTGTGTGAGTAAATGTTTGTTTGGGAAGGTAAATGAACTTCTGAGTTTGTGACTGTATGTGTCTGTGTCATTGTGAATGGGCATGCTCATTGTGTAATATGTGAGTGTTTGCATATGTGACCTTATTTGTATGCAATTTATAAGTGTGATTAGTAATACACTTATATACTCACACTCATCACATTTATACATGTGGGCATATGAGTCTATACAAGCACATTTATGTGCTTGAGTGGATGTGTGAGCATATTTGTGTGTGATTGAATATGAGCGTACATGAGTGTGCTGGTGTGTAATTGAATGTGTGACCATGCTGATGTGCAAGTGTTTCCATGAACATATTCGCATATGTTAGTGTGTCATTGTGCGGGTATAAGTGAATGTGTGAGTATGTCTGCATATGTGGATGTGGATGTGCATTAATGTGTGAACCTGTTTGTGTGAACTGGTAAATATGTGAGCATGTTTATGTGAGCATGTTCATGTGTATGAGCAAGCTCATGAGTGGGTGAATGCATGAGCCTGTTTGCATGCAATCATGTTAATGTGTATGTGTAAGCACGTGCACATCAGTTTATGTGCAAGCATTTTTTGTATGTGGATGAATATGAATTATTTGTGTATGGACAAATATCTAAGCATGTTAATATGTGAGTATGTCCATGTGTGTGAATATCCAAGCATATGTGTGTGCGTGTTTCTATGTGTGTGAGTGAATTGTACATGGGAGCATGTTTGTGTGCAAGTATAAGTGAATGGGGGAGCAGAGGCATATAAATTTGCGTGTGTGAATAAATTTTTGAGTGTGCTTATGAGAATATGTTCATGTGTGCATGTGAACGTGTAAGCATGTTTTGTATGTACACAGATGTGTGGGCATGTGTAAATATGTGAATGTAGGTAAGTGTGTATACTGAACTCATGAGTGAATGAACTCATGAATTTATTTCTATGAGTGCATGTGTGAGGGTGTCTGTGTATGTAAATATGTGAGTGTGCTTGAATGTGTGTCTGTATGAGTGTATTTCTGCCTCCTGGCTTTCTTTTTTGGGCCTAGGTGTTAGCACTGCCCACTCGAATGTGAAAATGGATATGAAAATATGTAGTAAACTATAAGGTGCTGTGGAAAAACACTTTTTTGCTGTTTCCTATTGGCTCAAAGCTGTCTTCACCTGGCTCCACAGCTAAGCTATTATTCTATATGTATTACACCACACTGCTGCTATGGGAACACGTGTGACACTTGCAATTTAGCCTGCTGGCTTCACTGCAGGCTGATGGCCCAGAAGCTGAGCTGTAAAGAGGGAAAAGGGTTATTCCTATCTCAATGCTTCAAACAGTGACATGGGATTGGACATCAGCATATGAATGCCAGCTGAGAAGTAAATGGGCTTCTCCATGAGGCCATAGCTCCCACTCCAGCATTTAGGGCTATTGTGAACGATCCCCAGCACTGTATGTAGTGATAGAAGTTTCCAGAAATATAGTTCTTTATTATAGCTTTTCTGGCTCCCTACATGCCTTTAAAGGGTGGAAAGTGTGTTAAGCAGGCAACAAGTCCTAAGGGGGCCATCCCCCAACACCGCACTCTTGGGTCAGGCTCTTCATCTTAGACCATTTTGTGCCACTCAGGCAGCCCCATCCCTTACAGTGGAATTCTCGGGGACCTGAACCCTAAAGGGCCAGGACATAGCCCTGTGCAAAGGCTCCCATTTGAAGGGGCAAGTGTGAGCTGAAATGCAGTCCGTGAGTCCTGGCCTGGGGATGTAGCCTAGAGAAGAAACCTGGAACTATTTTCTAATTTACTCACCTAGAGGGGACACCTTATGAGAGCTTAGCCAAGGTATCCTATGGAGGGGAACAAGAAGTTTCCACATATGGTGTCTAAATGCTATCTCTGTCTGGGGTGATGGCCTCAGCCTCATATTCCCTCCTGATGGGCTCAGGAAGGCAGAGAGGGGTTAACCACTTCCTCCCTCTTGGAAATTTTGCTACCCCAACTCCTTGTACTCCCTAGCAGCCATCAGAGTAGCAGAGAAAAATCAGATAAATGAAGAAATGATGAAGATGTCCCACTCATTCCTTCACTCTGTGCCTATATTGTGCCAGGTGCTGAACTAGGTGAAGTCGTCAAGGGCCTGCCTTTTGCAACACTGTAGAATGCCACTTCTCTAAACCAGAAGGAAGCAGCTTTGTTAACTTCCCCCAGCTCTTCCTCCTCCTCCTCTCAAGGAAGTCATAAGGCTCCCATAGCCTCATTACTGACCCATTCAACCTGACCACAGTTAGGTGAGGCCTCTGAATGTGGGATGTGTGTACGTGTGTGTGTGTGTGTGTGTGTGTGTTTGTGTGTCTATCCTTGATCTCTATATCACTTCAGACGCAGAGGGGAATTTGATTCTGTGTCTAGTGGGAAGAATTATAGGGAGTCCTGGGTTACCTCAAATGTGAAACCCTTGATCTGGTGTCTCATTGATTGGCAATCCCCTCCCTGCCCTATATAACAGTCCCAGACCGAGCCTGTAGTAAGTACCGCCTTCTCTTTAAATGCTAGAAGGTCCTGCATTGTCCTTGCTCTCCCACCTTCATCTACCATTTGACCAAATCAAGGACCCATCTTTCCTCATACACCCCAGGTCTACATACCCATAAAGCTTAGTGTAACTCAGGAGGTTAGGCATCTAACCTAAATAAATAAATAAATCTAAGTTAGCTCAAAAGACACTGGTGAGGTGCCTTGGAGAGACTGGACCAGCCACACCCAATAATCCCCAGAGGCTGATCCTTGCCCCTGCTCCCTCCCTCTGATGCTGGAGGACTGCAAGAATGGCAATCTGAAATAGTGGGAAGGGTGTGCTTGGTGTATGTGAATGGCTGTTGGGCAGCCTTTGCTGAGAAACATGAAAATAAGGAAAGGAGAAAGTGTAGTAGGTACTCCCTTGACAGCCACCAATACTTGGTGCAGCTGTTCAAAAACCAGTGTCACTCAATAGAGTGCTGGCTGTGCCCTAGTATCTGAATGCCCCCATTGAAAGAGCCTGACTTTTGCCCTCTCCACTCCAGCTTTGTAATGCCCAGTGCACACTCACCTTAGATCCAGGACTGCACCTTCTGTCCTCAGACTTGGAGGGAGCAACACAGCAAAAGGGACACCAGTTAAGTGTCCCACTTACAAAGCTTGAGGCCTTGGTTTTCCAGGTGGCTTTCCTGGCAAATCACAGCACCCCCAGCACCCTGTACTGGTTTACTACAATGTAGACCTCCTCGCGATGGGCCTTCAGGGTGGAGGCATTGTGTATTTGGAAGACCTCTATTCATATGTACAAATGTGAATCATTAGCATTCATTAACCCTTTAAAGCAGGTGTATAGATCTACCACCTGCAGGAAGTGGAGTCTTTCTCCAACTCAGCCACTCTAATTCTTAGCTCTTTCTGTTTCCATTGAGCTGAAATGTGACTAACTTCTATTTAGTGCACTCCTCCTTTTGTCTGTCCTTGGTCTAGGTTTCCTGGGTGGCCCTGGATAATGCTACTCCTGTTCTGTGGGGTTGGACTAGATTGCCTGTCCCTTAAAGCTGTGTGATTGAGCCCAGTCACCCTTTCCAAGAGTGGGGGCTAGCCACGAATTAGAGGAGAAACTTATATATTGGCTTCCTGTAGGTTTGTGTTTCAGTTTCCTTGTCATTTCTCATCTCTGTGTTTTGAGGTCTGAGTGCTAGGCTAAGGAATTTGGATTATATTTGGCAGTTAAATTAAGCCATCAAAACTTTGAGAGGTGATCAGGCTGGATTTATAAAGATTACGCCGACTGTAATGTGTTGAATGAAATGAACTAGGTGGAAGCTGAAGGCTTTGGGAAGGGGTGGCAGAGGTGGAAGTGCCTGGGACCCCGGTGGGTAAAGTAAACTAGACAGAGAAGACCATGCTCTTAGTTTTGAACTAGCTGAATGGGACAAGTGTCCAAGGTGCAAAGAATGTATGCTCAAGTAGAAGAATGTGTGCCCTCACCACAAATGTAGCAGAAAACTCTAGCCTGTGAAGCACAGCAGTTTTGTCTTGCACACCCACTTCTTGGTTACTGCTTCTCCAGCCACACCAGGGAGTGTACTTCAGGCTGTTGTAAGGGAAGTGGCAAAAAGGCCTCTTGGATAAGAAGGCAGAGAAGTAGGAGAAATTCCCAGGGCAGAGCAGAAGGCCTGGGGGTTGGGGTCCTGAAAGTGCTCAGATTCAGAGTCAGGAATGTGGGGTCTGGAGAGATAAAAGTGTTGAGCCTGGAGAGTGCCAGTGGGTAGCAGTACTGAGTGAGGCTGTCTTGTTGCATCTGCCTCAGCTCTATTCTACTTCACACAAAGGCTTCTAGTATCTGGATGTGTCTTACCTCCAAAATTTGGCCTCAGACGGACATCATATTTCGACAGCACCCTGTCCAAAATCTTGTGAACCACAGCTTCATTTGCACAATTTTTGCTGAAATAGAGAAATCATCAGTAAATGCTGGTCATCACTAAATGCCACATTGCTTCTCAGAGGACAAACAACAAAGAGCACCCCAGGTGTCAACTTGCCAGGGCCTTCTTTTCTCCTGCACACATACAGACATGTATAGTCATACATGTACACGTCTCTCCCCACTCCTCTCCCTCCCTAGAGTGAGTCAGCCAGAAGAGCAGCAGTGACGCAGACTCCTCTTTTCTCCCTCCCTGCTTCCGCTTTTATCTAGAGAATGGGGCACAAAGACTGGATACTTGTTACCAGGCAGGATTGGGGAGGAGCAGGGGCATGAGGAGAGGAGACAGTAGAGGAAGTAGAGAAGGGGGGGGGATGGGCAGGTTCCAGCCTTGAGATAAATGCATTACTTCAACCCCTTAAGAAGCCCCACCTTGCCATCAGCCTGGATGCAGCTTTCCAGGTTGGTGGCAGTCCTTCCAGGGGCACCTGATTGCCTCAGGAAAGGGCATATTCCGCCCTCAGTGACACCTCGAGCCTCAGTGACATTTCCCTTACCTGGGCTAGGACCAGGCATTTTATGGTCACGTCTATGTGAATCTTGTGTTGAACAACTCTGTTTTTAAGACTTGATATATGGATATGACACAGAGAGAGAGAACCCTGTTCATGTAGCAGAGATTTAAGACCCTCACCCAATCAAACTGTTGACATTTTGGGGGCTCAAGGGCTGTCCTCAAAAACAAATGTATTCTGAGAGCAGACATCTCTCTGGCTAAGCATATGCTTCCAGCCTAGACGTGTTTTGAATGAGCCTATGTAAGTGGATCCTGCTTAGCCCTGCAGAGAGCTGGTCTTTCTAGAAGTCTCTGAGGTTCATCCAATTCACCTAGACCTTCAGTAGGGCTCTTTCCCCAAAAGGGATTTGTGAATGAGAATAGGCCCTGGGCTTCACTATAATTTTTAGGATCTCTGACACATCCACCAAGAAACGTCAGCCCCTGCAAATAGTGTGGTGTGTGTGTGTGTGTGTGTGTGTGTGTGTATGTGTGTGACAGAGAGAGAGAGAGAGAGAGAGGGAGGGAGTTCACTAGCGCAGTCTGGTATGTTGGGTTGAGGACACTGCAGGGCTGTCTGCTGGAACCTTGACCAATAACCCCCCCACCTTTTTTTTCTGAATACATGTTCATTTCTGGTTTGTCGTTTAAAAAAATATTTCTAATCATCTTTAATTATAGAATTTCATTTTGTATCACTCCAAAGTGTACACATGCATTATTCCTGAATTAAAGCAATGCATTCCCGCCTGTTTAGTACCACGCATTACTCATATGCCAGAGCTCAGGATCCATGGCCACTGCAAACACACATTTCTGTGTGATCTACATGTAAAGACTGTTTAATATCTCTTCAGAAAAAAAAATCTGAATCTTCAAATGTTTTCACAGGACTAAGTACAAAAAGCACACCCATCTCAGGCCACACAGGCTATACGGTTATGCAGCTACTGATCGCACTGTCTGGGCTCCGATGACGTTGAGTCAATAATTTCTATCTGCGGCATTGGAAAAGGTCCCTCACCGCTCAACATACACACACACACACACACACACACACACACGTCCCTCACCGCTCAACACACACACACACACACACACACACACACACACACACACACACGCGCCTCAGAGAACAGACTAAAATCCGGACTCAAACAGGTGTCTCTACTGTCTATGTTTTGTGAGTTGTCCATCACCCTGTACTGCTCCCCCTCCCAGTCCCACAGGTGCCAGTGGAAATGACTGGGAAATCCTGCCCAGGGCCCTAGTCCCGAGGGTGCACGGCAGATCCTGGGTTGAGGGCATGGTCCTTCCGCCCCCCCCCCCCATGGCTGCAGTTAAGGCGTACGCGGGGCTCTGTCAGGCGCCGCGGTAACAGGTGGGCTGAAGCACAGAGTTCTATCTCCACCGGTCTCCCCGACTGCCACCCCATCCCCCTCCAAGGACCGGACGGGCAGGACCCGCGCGCCATGACTTGGCGAACGGGGTTCAAGATACCCTAGCCCGCTCCGTCCAAGAGGGCCGAGGTCGCCCGCTGGTCCCTGTCGCCGCCGTGCCCAGGCTGGCGGCACCCGCTTACCAGTTGAAGAGGTTCGAGATGACTTCGGGCACAGTGGGGGAGAGCTCGAAGTGGAATTTTGGGGTGGGACTGGGGTCGTTGCCCTCCGCGAGCCAGGTCCTGATGAGTAGCAGGAGCACGGCGATTCGCAGCATCCCTCTGATATCCATGACCACGCAGCTCCGGGCTGGAAGGCGCGAGAGACGGCAGTTCGCAGCTGGGGTGCAAACCACACCGCAGGACGGGGTGGAGGCAATGCGGGGCAAGAGGGAGCTGGGGGTCTCTAGGAGTCTCTTAGGAGACAGTAGCGAGCGTATGGGAAGCAAGGAGCGCGGGGTTGAGCGGGAACCCAGAGCCCAAGAGGAGCAGCCCCCAGAAGCTCTGCTCGACGCAGCAGCCCTAGGGCGCACCCTACAGCCGTGAAGTGCGCTCCGTCTGCTACCGCTACTGGTTGCGACTGGACTCGGAGCCTAGATCCCGGCTGGCTCCGCCCACTCCGACGGCAAAAATGACCGAACCAATCCAGTGGGGGCCTGGATCCGCACAAAAAGGCGCGCGCTGATGCCTCCGCCCGCAGCCAGCGCGCCACCAACCCCCCGCCCGTTCCGATCTCTGCAGTCTTCCCCCTGCTAGCTTCAAACACAGACAGGGGCCGGCCCGGAGAGGAGGACTGGATCCGGCTGCTGGGGGCGGAACACAGATCCTTGGCTTTGGGCACCCAGTGTGTCCTGCTCTTCCTATCTGCAAAGATGCAAAGTGTACGTTTCTCTTGGAATAGCGTGTGCTCAAGAGTTTGTTTGTTTGTTTGTTTGTTGTTGTTGTTGTTGTTTGTGGTGACTGGAGTGAGGTGATTTGAATGCCTTGGCCGAATCTGCATTCTGAAGGAGCTGGACACATTTGGATATCAGAAAGTATCTGTTGCTCATTCCCAAACCCTTGACCCACAAGTAATCCCACGTGCTTTGCTTCTTAGTGGAGTGGAAGGGGATCACCAGTAGGTTTTATGGCAGAGCTCTGTCCATGCAGGAGTGGAAATTGGATTCCATCAGGCTGGAAATTGCATTCCAGGAGCCCAAGACTTTCTTAAAGACTTTAGTTTCTCAGAGTGCTCTTGGTCCCAAGTTCAGGTACCCGGGAAAAAGCTTACGGAACAGGAAGGGTTCTCCAACCTGGATCACTCTGAGATGTGACTCTGTCCCATAGCCAGGGCATACAGAGTTGAACTGAGGGTCAGGGCTGACACCTTGGAAGGGAGAGAAGGCAAAGGTCAGTATTTCAGATGTTCAAGCAAGTTAGCCTTTGAAGAGCAGTCCACTTCAATGCTTTTGCATTCTGGCCCCATCATATGGAAAAGCCTGGAATTTTGACTAGAGGGCTCTAATTCTTCCTACTACCTCAAACACTGTCCTATGAAACAAAAGGATGTCAGAGGATAAGGAAATTCCTCCACTGAATCCCCTCTGTCTTTCCTATCTTTGATGTATGACAAAACAAGTTCAGAAAGACATCCCTCAAGCCCATGTCCCACATGGGTAATCCACAAATAGACCTCAGTCACATTCACAAACACTGAACTTCCTAAGGCATGCCATTGAGAAGCATTGCAATGAAAATGAAATTCAAGGTCACTCTTGGTTAGTTAGAACATTCACACAGAAATACAGCCCTCTTCCACTTTCCCCCAGTATTTGGTGAAGTGGGTTGGAATTGCTTGTGCGTAGCAAAGCTTCAGTTGCCTGGTTGGCTGAGTGTTTCACACAGCTAAGGGTAATTTAACTTTTATCCATGCTTTCTTAACCATTTTAGAATCAAACTTTTAAATAATGTGTCTCATTGTTCCCTGCCTTCTTTTAAGAGCAAAGCACCCTCACACTTTCTCCCCTCTTTTCCTTGTCATTGCAGCAAATTCTCTCCTTTCCACATGGGTACATAAATAACAAAGGATGGTGGGATACATATGTCACTATCAGATACAGAAGTGGGTCAATTGAACCCACTTCTATTGCTATTAGTTATGCCCCCATCATCCCTAGTCACCCAGATATCCTTCTAGAGACTATCCTTGCTTGATAAAAGTGGAAGGGCCATTCCAGGTCATTTCGTTCAACCATCTGGATTGCAATACAGGGAAACTGAGGCCCAGAAGAGGAAAAGGGATGCTCTGAGGTCACATAACAGTAGAGGCCCAAACTAGAGTCCCTGTTTCCAGTTTTGCCTACTTCCCAGTACGTTGTTTTGTTTTTGTTTTCGTTTTTGTTTTCTGATGTGATTCAACTTTGACTAGATGTTCAGGCAATCACCAGCAGATGGGAGTAGATTTATTTAGATGCAGGATGTTCCCAGCACTCTGGAATCAAATTCCATAGACAATCAGTCCCTCATTTTTCATGGAGAACAAGGCTAAAGCTTGAAGTTTTATTCCTAGTTGCCCTTGTGACTGTGAAGATTGAAAAAAAAGTTGATGATGATGATGAATTCACTTGCAGGTTACTTGTGAAGGAGGAATTGGAGGGTAATGAGAGCACTTAGGAGGGTATTGTATACCTCTGTTTCTGGTAATGTCAGTCTAGGCAATTTGGACTGTCACAGTGAAGACAAGTAAATAAACTGGATAAAATATAGGAAGAAAAGCTAAAAATAATGAGCCTTATCTTATCAAAATTCCAATGGAATTTTTCATAGAAATAGACACAAAATCCTGAAATTCATACAGAGCCACCAAAGACCCCAAATAGCTAAAGTAATCCTGAGGAAGAACAAAGGTGGAGGCATCATAATTCCTGATTTTTAAACTTTAGTACAAAGCTATAGTAATCAAAACAGTATTATTGGCATTAAAAATAGATACATAGAGGGGCGTCTGGATGGCTCGTCAGTTAAGCATCTGACTTCAGCTCAGGCCACGATCTCGCGGTTCGTGGGTTTGAGCCCCACGTCGGGCTCTGTGCTGATAGCCTGCTTTGGATTCTGTGTCTCTCTCTCTCTCTGCCCCTGCCCTGCTCACTTTCTCTCTCTTTTTCTCTCCCAAAAAATAAATAAACATTAAAAAATAGATACATAGACCAATGGAACAGAATTGAGAGTCCAGAGAAAAGCTCTTGCATATATGTATGGTCAACTAATATTTGACAAGAAAGCCAGGAAGACTTAATGGAAAAATTGAATAACCACATGCATAAAAATGAAATTGTACCCCATTTTACACCACTGATAACTTGAAATGCATGAAAGACTTTAATATAATATCTGAATCTATAAAACTACTTGAAGAAAACACAGAGAAAAAGCTCTTTGGGGGGTGCTGGGGTGGTTCAGTTAGTTAAGTGTCCAACTCTTATATCAGCTCTGGTCGTGGTCTCGTGGTTGTGAGATTGAGCCCCATGTTGGGCTCCATGCTGAGCGTGGAGACTGCTTGGGATTCTCTTTTTCCCTCTCTCTCTGCCGCTCCCCCACTTGTGCTCTCTCTTTCTCTCTCTGTCTCTTCTCTCTCTCTCTCTCAAAATAAATCAACTTTAAAAATAGCTCTTTGGTATTGGTCTCGACAACTATTTTTTGGATATGACACCAAATTCTAAGCAATAAGAGCAAAAATCAACAGATGGGACTATATCAAACTAAAAAGTTTCTTCACAGCAAAAGAAGCAATAAGCAAGATAAAAAGGCAACCTATAGAATGGGAGAAAATATTTGCAAACCACATATCTGACAAGGGGTTAATATCCAAATTAAGGAACTTGTACAACTCAGTAGCAAAACAAAACAAAACCCAAACCCAAATCAAACCTAAATAAATAAATAAACCAAAAAAAAACACCCCACAAATAATCCAATTAGAAAATGGGCAGAGAAACTAAATAAATATTTTCCCAAGAAGACATACAAACAGCCAAATGCTACATGAAAAGGTGTTCAATATTACTCTTCATCAGGAAAATGAACATCAAAACCACAATGAGATGTCACCTCATACCTGCTAGAATGCTAGTATCAAAAAGACAAGAGATAAGAAATGTTGGTGAGGCTATAGAGAAAACCCACATGCACTGCTGGTGGGAATATATGTTGGTGCAGTCACTATGGAAAACAGTATCAAGGTTCCTAAAAGATTGAAAACAGAACTACCATATAATCCAGTAATGCTGATTCTGGATATATATTTGAAGGAATTTTAATTCAGGATTTCAAAGAGATATCAGTACTTCTGTGTTCATTGCAACATTATTTCTAATAGCCAAGACATAGAAAAAACATAAGTGTTCATTAATAGACGAATGGGTAAAGACGAGATGATCTGTATCTATATCTATCTATATATATCTACACAATGGAATATTATTCAATATTCCATAAAAAGAAGGAAATCTTGTCATTAGCAACAACATGGATGCACCTTGAAGACAGTATGCTATGTGAAATAAGTCAGAGAAAAACAAATGTTGTATATTTTCACATGTGGAATCTAAAAGAGCTGAACTTAAAGAAATAGAGAGCAAAATAGTGGTTGCCAGGGACTGGGGTTGGGGGAAATGGGAAGAGTTTGGTCAAAAGTTACAAACTTCCAGCCATGAGATGAATATGCTCTGGGGATGTAATGTACAGTATGGTGAGTGTAATTAACAATAATATATACTTGAAAGATCTTACAAATTATTAAGACAAAAAGAAAGGTAATTATGTGAGGGGACAGAGATGTTAACTAATCTTATTGTGGTAATCATTCCACAATATATATGTATATCAAATCATCATGCTGTACACTTTTTTTGAGAGACAGAGAGAGACAGAGCACAAGTAGGGGAGGGGCAGAGAGAGAGGGAGACAGAATCTGAAGCAGACTCTAGGCTCTGAGCTGTCAGCACAGACCCCCGCAGGACTCAAACCCACCAACAGTGAGACCATGACCTGAGCTGAAGTCGGACGTTTGACTGAGCCACCCAGAAGCCCTTATACACTTTAAATTACATATGTTACATGGCAATAATATTTCAGTAAAGCTGAAAAAAAAAGCGACGAAGCTAAAATGTAGAAGATACGAACCCAGAGAAGTAAGTCAAGCAGTAGAAGCCAGTTTTGCCCTGAGGGCATTTGATTAATCAGAAGAGAGTTATGAAACTTAGCTCTGGTTCTGGTGGCCTCATGAGCAAAAGGGACAAAAATTGAAGCCCAAGGCCTAAACAAGTGGGAGATTTGATACGCCTCCAAGATAATGGTGAACCAGAAGTAACCAGCCCTTGCAAGGACTTGCAATCTAGATACCCCTCGCTTAGGTGATCCCTGGAACTTCACGCCCTGAACTTAAATTCAAGTGGCCTTGGACAGGTAGTATCCTCTCATGAAACACAACTGAAGAGAGAGTTATCGAACTGGAAGATAGGTCACAAGATATTGTCCACATTTCTGCTTGGGGAAACACATTATATGAAAAAAAAGAGAAAGAATAAGAGACACAAAGACTAGAGTGAGAAGAAATGGGGAAGAAAATGATGACCCAAAATTTGAATCCACTAGTTTAAAAAGCCCAGTGGATCCTTCATAGGATAAATAAAAATAATTCCAGTCCTAGAGACGTCATAATGTAAGTGCAGAAAATCAGACAAATGAAACTATGATAATCGTCAAAGTTAGGTAATGAGGTTCTAATCAATGGTACAGCAAGAGATATTGAGACAGGGGGATGGGAGTTAGACCTTGGCCTTAAGAGCGTCTTTTACTCAAATTTTCCATGAAAGACAATTTGATAAAGGTGTTATCCATTTCATTGTCAATCAATAAAATGTATTTGTTAAAATTAGATTGCTTAGAACAAGCTGACTTGTAGGAGCTCTTCCCAGTTGTCATGCTTGGAGGGCCACCTTCCTATGTCTTCCTCATCTCATGGGCCATGAAAGAGGCAAATGTTCTCTATGGGTCTCAAATGTTAGCTGCAGCTGATTTCTGAGGCTGGAGAAATGTACTTATATAAGGCTTTCTACGAGTAAGCATAATAAAGTGAATCTTTGTAGAAAGGCTTCATTTTGCTTACCCTCTCCCAAAGTTTCACTCTAAGAAAAGGTTTATACGATAAATAATTTTGTGTTTTTTATGGTGTCTTACTACACCCTCCAGGCTTGATCATGTGTGCTCACTCACGGGGCTATCTAATGCTGGACTGCAGTTAAATTCTTGCAGGACTTTATACTTGTAACAAACAGAACTAAAAACGCAATGGACTGTATTTCTAGAGAGTGAACTCCTGATTTGTTACTAGAGCTTTTCATACAAATACTGAATGGCTGCGTCTCATGGATGGCCATACAGGAACATCAGAGTTTCTGTGGTCTCCTGTACCTCTGAAATTCCCTGATGACTACCTAAGTTGAAAACATCTGTCTATAATGGTTTCTAAGAGGAATTTCAAGTGTTTTTGCTCAAATTCCGTCATGCATTTATTCTACTTGAAGGACATTTTTATAAGCCCTCTGGATCCCCTCTCCCTAGAAAGCTGTTTCTCCAAGAGAAGATATTTGGAGGGCAAGAAAGTTTTCTCTATTGTCTAACCCCAAGCCAATCAGAAAGTTGTCCAACACCAAAGATGTAAACCTACCTTCATTTGTGACATGCAATATGTCAACACTGATTTTGACCAAGTGTCATTAAGAGAGGAGTTTCTGGGGGCACCTGGGCGGCTCAGTCGTTTAAGCGTCTGCCTCTAGATTTTGGCTCAGGTCATGATCTCACCGTTTGTGAGATTGAGCCCCGCGTTAGCCTTTGTGTGCTTAGGATTCTCTCTCTCTCTTTCTCTCTCTCCCTCACCTCAAAATAAATAAATAAACTTTTAAAAAGAGAGGAGTTTCTGGAACTTTGATTCTGAGTTTTCAAGATTTCTCTTCACTTTTGCTGGGCATTCACAATTTGTGTACCTGCAGCTTTCCCCTCAAAGTATGCAGAAACCTGGTTTTTAATATATAGCATCTTAGCATTGAAAGGCAAGAATAAGGAAAATGCTCCACTAACTCTAAGTTTTTTTCCTCAAGGAACTGGTTGTAGCATAGTGTGCTCAAAGGGCATTTGACTACAGATTTGAAGATCTAGATTGAAGCTACATCACCAGCTACCTAAGCATGTGCCACTGCCTCTGAATTTCAGTTCGCTCATCTGAAATATGGGGTAGTAATAATGCCTACTTGTTAATGGAACAATACAGACACAGGGGAATCCCAGTCCATCCCAAATTCCTAGTTCTGGAGCTTCACTTCTTCAACTCCATCAGGTTTCTCATAACCTCCAGCGGGAAAGACTGCTGTAATGACCATGTCTAGCCACCAGGGGTCCTTAGCTCTTAGTCTAATTGTGAACTAACCTTTCTGTTTATCTAATTGTTTCCCTGAACACAGGCAAACTCCGCTGACATTTACTAAAAGAACTTCGTCAGAAGTTCAGTGAAACAGAGTAGGATAAACACAGGGGGCAGAGATTCTTCTGAAGGAAGAAGTCTTAATGCACAAATGGGTGGACCTCTACTTCTACACTGGAGGTCTAGCTGCCACTAGTTACTCTGCCCCTCAAAGGGGCTGCTGATGGCTGTCCTTGGGCACCCCTGCTCCTGTTCCCAGGGGATGATAAGCAAGAATCCTGTGCAAATGGTGAATGGGTAGCTCCTGGGGTTGTGCAGGGTGCAGTGTGCATGGCCTTATAAGGTGCTCTTATTGAGAAGGGCTCCTCTCTCTTTTTTTAAATTTGTAATTTGTAATTTTTTTCTTTTATAGTGCATTGTCAAGTTGGTTTCCATATAACACCCAGTGCTCATCCCACCAAGTGCCCTTCTTCATGCCCATCACCCCTTTTCCTCTCTCCCCCCCATCAACCCTCAGTTTGTTCTCAGTATTTAAGAGCCTCTTATGATTTGCCTCCCTCCCTCTCCTTAAATATTTTTCCCCTTCCCCTCCCCCATGGTCCTCTGTTAAGTTTCTCCTGTTCCACATATGAGTGAAAACATATGGTATCTGTCCTTCTCTGCCTGACTTATTTCACTTAGCATAACAACCTTGAGTTCCATCCACATTGCTACAAATGGCCATATTTCATTCTTTCTCATTGCCATGTAGTATTCCATTGTATATATAAACCACATCTTCTTGATCCTTTCGTCAGTTGATGGACATTTAGGCTACTTCCATGACTTGGATATTGTTTAAAGTGCTGCTATGAACATTGGGGTACATGTGCGAGAAGGGCTCCTCTCTTAAATGTGACTCCCAGAGACCTCCTGGGTGTCAGGGGGCCTGCACTAGTCTTGCAGCAGTCCACAATTCCTTTACAGTTCCACTGTTCCCACTCTCCACCTTTGTCTCCTAATTATTGCATGCTTGTGTCCTTACCATGTTCTTTCTGCTCCTCCCCTAGGTTGCATCATACCAAAACAGGGGATTTTCTTTTAGATAGTCTTATGATCTCAATATGCTCTACATTTGTGGTAACAACACTAATTCATAAGACATTCAATCCGTCCGCAACTCTTATAATTCCCCAAATTGCTCAAAACAGCCCTTTTATCCATGATCTCTGAGACAGTTGGTAGTGTTCACCAAGTATTCCAGATGCTGCCTGCATTCCCTAGCCCCTTTTAAGTTGGTTGGGGTTGTGTGACTAGTTCTAGATAATAAAATGCAAATATTTAAGAACCAGCATATGGATCCATAAGCTCTCTCTTCCTTTGCTCTAGTGATGCTAAAAGCCAGATGTTGAAATGGTGATGTCAAAGATGGAGGAAATTGAGACCCTGCATCCTCAGGTGGAAGAGAGAGTTGATGATTTGGATTTGATCTTGTGTGAGCTGGAAATCAAGCTTTGTTATGCTAAGCTGCTGAAATTTTGGAACGTTATTATTTCAGTAAAGCCTAGCCTATATTGATGAGTACACTCTTAGTCTTGCACTCCTCTCAATACCTATATCATTATAATAAAGGCCCATGGACCATTCTTTCTGTATGTTTCATAGGTTCCTTGAATCCAAAATATTCCAAGATCATTCTAGTCCACTGCAAATATGGTCCTTTTTGAGTATTCTTAATCTCTGCAAATTGATATTCAGTTGTGGCCTGATGGTGACCTAGAAGTCATCTATGCCATTTCCTTCTATCTCTTTATCTCAATATTCATTTATCAGCTATTTTTTGAATACCCATTATATGCCAGCACCTGTCTGAGAACTGGGATATAATAGTAAGTAAAACAAAAAACAGTAAAATATCCTTGCCATCACGTAACTTACATTATAGGAGGGGAAGGCAGACAACACACAAGTGAAATGAATAATATATTTTGTCTGTTAGATGATGATAAGACCAAAAGAGAAAAATAAATCAGAGAAAGGAAGTAGAGAATGCTGAGTGAATGGGATGGTGGTGGTTGGAGGATGAAGATGTCGTTTAAAATAATTTGATCAGGGAAGGACTCATTTTTAAGGTGGCACTTGAACAAAAAGACCTGAAAGAGCACAGTATGGGGAAAGAGGATCCCAGGAGAGAGAACAGCAAAGGGAAAGGCCTGAAGGTGGAAGCATACTTTGTGTACTCCAAGAAGAACAAAGAGGCCAGTGAGGCTGGAAGAGAATGAGTAAGGGAGAGAGGAATAGGAGATGAGGTCAGAGTAGAAACAGGGAGGACAGATCATGCAAGGTCTTGTAAACCATTGTAAAAACTTGGACTTCATGTAGTGTGCTGGAAAGCCAATGGTGGATTTTGCACATAGAGGTGACATGATTATACTTACATTTTAGAGGGGTCACTCTAACCACTGTGTAGAGAATAGTCTGTGTGGGGCAAGGACAGAAGCAGGGAGGTCAGTTGGGAAGCTACTGCAATAACCCAGGTAGCAGGTGATGGGCTCAGACCAGGATAGTAGCAGTGGAAGTGGTGAGATTCTGGATCTCTTTCTGAGGTAGAACCAAAGCGATTTTCTCATAGATTGGATGTAAAATGTGAAAGAAAGAGGGAGTAAAAAACGACTCTAAGTGTTTTGTACTGATCAGTTGGGATAATGGACTTACCATTTACAGAGCTGTGTAAGACTCTGGGAAGAAGTTAAGGTACATGGGAAGCCAAGGATTTGGTTTTGAACATCACAAGTTTTCTGTAACTATTAAATGGCTAGGTGATTATATTGATTTGAATATATGATATCCCCCTTTTCTGCACAGTGCCTTCATACTCATCCTGCAGCTCAGAAGTTATGAAGCTTTTCTCCAGTAGCCAAGCAGAGACAGTGACTCCTTCCTTTATGCTCCAAGGGCAACTTCAATAGTCCTCTAGAATAGCACTTTTTTCCTATATTGTTATTATTGTCTCTCATCTTTTTTCCATGATGGAGTCGGAGGTCTTGCAGTCTGGAAATTCTTCTTATTCATCTTGAGGCTGCCTAGAACCCAGTCCAGAATCTGCCTTATAGTGAGCACTCAAGAGATGTCTGTTGAATGAAGCATCCTAGAAATGAAGAGAGGAGAGATTTCCCAAAGTTAGAGCTCATGGTAAATGAGGGCTTGAAAGGGGCCATAATATTTATTGGTTAGAAGTCTCAAAACTGACACCTCGGATTGCAGAAGCCTAAGTGCCACATGTTGAGGAGTCAGGCTTTGAAATATGGCCTTGTTTGGGTTTCATTTTGATGAAAGGGATCCAGAAGGTTTGTATCTCTAACTGTACCTCAAATAGGTCATCCTCTTCCCAAGAAAGGACATTATAATTCTGTCAGTGGGAAAGATTTACAGGCAGACAGATTTTGGCTTAGACTTAATTCTAATGAAGGGAGCGTCAGAGTTGAATAGATATAGGGGCTCAAATCCCAGCTGTGCCACTCACCATCTGCATGACCTTGGACAAGTCATTTTCTCTATCTGATCCTCATTTTCTCACTATAAAATTTGAGGATGAAGTGGTGATTAAGTGAGATCAAGATGGTAAATCCTCTAGAGTAGGTACTGACACAGTAATTGTGATGGGAGGGTAGATGAAAGAGAAACAATATTCAGGACAAGCAAAAGATGAAATGAATTCCCCATCATTGGAGATGTTCAAGGACAGACTACTTGATCACTTTGTGGGAATATTATGGAGAGAATACTAATGGTTGGATTAGCTGAGAATTGAGGTCTTTTGTCTTGAGTTTTATAATTCTAAGAATCCCAAACAATGGAAGTGCGGGCACAAAGGTAGTTACTGAGAACACTCTGCTAATTATAGAGCTCCTATGCCTAGATGGGGTCTTTTTGGAGCAATTGGTCTAAAGGTGGAGGTCTATGCCATCCAAGGGCTTCTGTATATGCAGCAGTGTTCAGGGGGTATTGATACAATCTCAAATTTGAAAGTACATTGCCAGCTGTGCTGTTTGCTGCTGCACACCTGGCATATTGCCTTAGTATTTCATTTTCTTCCAATAATCAAATAAGCCCCTAAAGTGACTGCATGTTCGTTTTCCTCCTTGACTCAGTCAACTGGGGCTTTCCATACTAATCTTTCACTTACTCTTCTGCAGTTTTATTATAATTGACTCCTGTTTTGTGAGAAGATTTTAGGAGCTGGTACAGGGAGATTGTTTCTTTATTATCTTGACTTTTCTGTGTGGCTCACCATATCATTTTCAATTTGACCTCTGGGGCTATCTCCATGATGCTTCTCCCCACTGTGTTCTCCTCATGCCACTGTTCTCACCCCTCCATTTCTGACCTTTATGCTTGACTTGGACTCTTGCAATAGTGTTTTAATTGATTATTCCCTTTGGTGTTAGCTTTCTTTTTAGTCCATTCTTCATTCAAACCATTTACTATTTGATTCCAACCTATCTTTCTAGCTCCCTACTCCTCTCCTTCCTGTCATGCATACCCAGCTTTCATCCAAAAAGGCTACTGGTCTTTCCCTGCACAATCTCCTTTTGGTGGATATTCAGTTTGCTACCTTCGTATGCCCAAATACAATCTGTCTTTTAAATCCAAGATTATATACCCTTTCCCCCAAAGCCATCTTTGAGGGCTCTGACTACATGCCCTGATCATATGGTGCCTTTCGTTAGAGCTCTGTGTGTGCATGGCTTATTTCCATTTAAAAGTCTGTAAGCTTCACTTCTCTCATCATTAGCTACATTCCCTCCATATCTATTCTCATTTTAAAAACAGATTCTTTTTGCCCACTATTATTTCTCCCCTGAATTTTTACCTCATATAACAAATAAACCCAATCATAATTTGTGTGGGTGTACTGAAAAGTAATTTTAACATCTGACATTCTAAAAGTACAAATTACATAAGTCATTTTAGGTACTAATCGACAACGTAGAAGTCTAAGTGAAAAAAAACAACAACACAGCTATAAATGGTGGATTCCACTGAATGTTGTCTAAGCATCCATAATTAATCAACAAGGAGCCACATTTACTCCCCCAGCACCCCTTTCTCTCTTTTAGAAGTGCCAAACCCAAGAGAAAGCTTGCTCAAACTGTTTATTTGATTTATTTCTCAGCTTCTGAGCTTTACTGGTTTAAGCCTTTGGTTTGTTTTTAAGGATTATGGGGTTTTTAAGAATTGAGCCATTCTCTAGTTTGCTCTTCAGAATTTGGACATATAGCATTCATTTAATTTGTTGAATTTACAGAACATATAAATGAGAGATGAGTATAGCATTTATTTGGGTGGCATGAATTTCCATAAAATAAGATGACAGGAACACACTTCAGTTCTTCTGACAGCTCTCATGTTCCTGATGTTGTTTATGGGAACATTGCCCATTATAGTGAATTGATTCCTCTAGACTTGTTTCTCGAACATGGAGCCTATTAAGTTGAGTTGGAGCATGAAGGGCCAACATGCCTTAGTGGATGAACAGCCACCAAGGATATACTTGCTAACATCAACACCACTAGAGTGGGAAAAAGGCTTTTAGAGCAGGGTGTGCACATATTCAAGTGCATAACCCCGTTCCACAAGTTATTAGGTCTGTGAAAGGTTTTCTGTGAATCTGTAAATGCTACTTAGGAGTCAGCTTTGGAAATGAAGTCAAAGTGACCCTTCTTGTGTTCCATTAAATGTAAATATGTTAAGACAGCTTCTTTCCAATGAAATGCATTATTATGGAGCAATGTTAATGCAGAACTTCACTTTATGTTCCCTTAGGTTTATTAAAATAAATGGAAATGATTGTTCTAAACTATGTCTGGAACTTAATTTGCTAAATGTACTCTCAATCCCAGCCCACTTGACAGAAAATGGCCACCCTACTCCAAAGGACTAATGATAATAAGTTAGTCCTCACAACAGCCCTGAAAGCCAGGAACTGTTTTTCAGCCAGGAGTGGAAAGGATATGATGGAGGTCAGATTTTCTGAAGCCAGACTGTCTGGGTTTGAATCCTAGCTCTAACACTCACTAGCTCTGTGACCTTAATCAAGTTACTTAACTCTCTGTGCCTCAGTTTCCTCATCTCTAAAGTGTGATAATAGAACTTCTTCATAAGGTAAAATAAATTAACAGGTGGAAAATATCTAAAACAATTGCCGAGCACAAGTTCAGTGCACAAGCAATGTAAAATCTGGAGTTAGCTAGCCATTTGCTGGCCAACCAGTAGAACAAGTGGGATGAAAGGAAGGAAAAAATGTAGGTCTTTGAGAGCAGGCTGATTTTATCCATAGTTCTTGAGATGATCTATGTGACTTTGATAAGGGGCAGAAGCAGATGCATAGAAGGGTTGCAGAATGCAGGTCAGGGGGAGCCAGCTCCTGTGATGTGTCCCAAATGTGTCTGCCCCAGCTTAAAGCTCTTGGAGGTCAGGAGATAATAAAGGGCCTTTTCTTACATAGACCAGACTCCAGGGAAGAATTTAGAACCTCAAGTAATAAACTGCTAAGCTTAAGGTATCACACTTCATTTTTAAAGTACTAATTTACCTTCTTAATTTAGATGTGGCAATTTAGGGGGGCACCTGGGTGGCTCAGTCAGATGAGCGTCTGGCTTCGGCTCAGATCATGATCTCACTCATGGGTTCAAGCCCTGCATCAGGCTCTGTGCTGGCAGCTCAGAGCCTGGAGCCTGCTTTGGATTCTGTGTCTCTCTCTCTCCCTGCCCCGCTAGCTCTCTGTCTCTCTCTCTCTCTCTCTCAAAATAAACAAACATTTAAAAAAAAGATGTGGCAATTTACAAAGCAACTGACCACTCATAATAGGCTTTCTTTTGGGGACCAGGAACATGTTTGCTCGTGTATCCGGTAGGGTTGTCAAAAACCTGAGTCACACGAGAATCATCATCTTACACTGGAATTTCTAATGATTTTCACTTGGTGTTTTATTGTCATTGTACAGTTTAGATGTTTCAAATATGATTTTTTTCAAAGCTTTCAGTTCATGTTGGGCTAATTGATGCTTCCCCTTTACTTTGTAGAAGCACTTTCAAGGCAGTTTCTATAGCAGCAGCTTTGGCATTTATATATTAGTGTCAGCAGCTTCATCTCAGATATCAGTGTGGACATGGTTCTGTTTCACAATGATGCATAAGGCCAAAATACAGAATTTTTCGTGTTTTTGGTTTGTTATAATGAGGTATAGCATATTTAAAGAGACCAAACATCCTCCTGGAGAGAAAAGGGGAAATTCAGCCCAACATAGTATTTTTGGCTTGAGTAAGCCTGATCCTATGTTTGTTACTTGGAGTTGAATCCCAGTTTCTGCCTACCCAAAGGATTTTACAATGCATGCTGAAAGAGATAGCCCCATCCAACAAAACCAGCAATGAATGAGAAGTCATAATGGCCTCTTAATAGAGAAAGATTCACGAGGCCACTGAATGGATAGATTTAAGATGATATGGTATTCCTTCATCCATTCTTTTCTTCCTTTTTTTAAATATAAGCTTTATTAAGATATAACTGACACACTACACAATTCTTAAAGTGTACAATCCAATGGAATTTAGTATATTCATAGTGTTGAGCAATCATCCATCTATCTAGTTACAAAACATTTTCATCACTAATGAAGATCATATACCCATCAATAGTCATTTCCCATTATCCCTTTTTCCCTCCTAGCTCTGTCAATCACTAAACTGCTTTCTGAGTGTATGGATTTGTCTATTCTGGACATTGTCTCTAAACAGAATCATACAATATGTGACCCTTTGTGACCAGCTTCCTTTGCTTAATATAATGCTTTCGAGGTTTATTCATGTTGTAGCATAGAACAGTATTTCATTCTTTTTCAAGGCTGAATAAGATCTTATTGTATAGATATACTCTACTCTATTTTGTTCATTCATTCATCAGTCGATGGATATTTGAGTGGTGTCCACCATTTGGTTAGTGCAAAAAGTGCTGTTTTGAACATTCATGTATAAGTCTTCACCTTGTACACACCTTGTGAAAACATTTGTTTTCAATTCTTTTGGTATATATTGAGAAGTGGAAGTGCTGGGTCATATGGTAAATCTACGCTTAACTTATTAAACTTTGAATTTCTGGGATGAATCCCCTTGATTATGAGATGTACTTTAAAAATTTTTTTAATGTTTATTTAGTTTTGAAGAAGAGAGAGACAGAGCATGAGCGGGGGAAGAACAGAGAGAGAGGGAGACACAGAATCCAAAGCAGGCTCCAGGCTCTGAGCTATCAGCACAGAGCCTGACATGGGTCTCAAACTCACAAACTGTGAGATCATGACCTGAGCTGACGTCAGACACTTACCCGACTGAGCCACCCAGGTGCCCCTGAGATATACTTTTTTAAGTATGCTGCTGGATTCAGTTTGCTAGTATTTTGCTGAAGAATTTGCATCTATGTTAATAAAAGATAGTGGCCTGTGGTTTTCTTTTCTTGTTTAGCATTGGTGTCAGTGTAATGCTGACCTCATAGAATGAGTTAGAAAGTGCTCTCTACTTTTCTTTTTTTTTTTTAAATGTTTATTTATTTTTGAGAGACAGAGAGACAGAGCATGAGCAGGAGAGGGGCAGAGAGAGAAGGAGACACAGAATCTGAAGCAGGCTCCAAGCTGTCAGCACAGAGCCTGATGCGGGGCTCACACTCCCAAACCGCGAGATCATGACCTGAGCCGAAGTCAGCCGCCTAACCAACTGAGCCACCCAGGTGCCCCTGCTCTCTACTTTTCTATTTCCTGGAAGAGTTTGAGAATGATTGGTGTTAATTCTTTAAGCAATTTGGTAAAATTCCTTAGTCAAGCCAGTTGGTCCTGGGCTTTTCTATGTTGAATGTTTTTGATTACTGATTCAATCTCTTTACTTATTACTGGTCTGTTTAGATTTTCTATTCTTGAGTCATATTTGGTAGTTTGTGTGTTTCTAGGAATTAGTTTACTCATCTCTTTCATCCATTCTTAGAACAATGTTGATTGAGGTTATACAATGTGCCAGGCATTGTGCCATGTATAGTCACATGCTTTGCTCCTAGGGAAGTGAAAATTTGGTATAAATATAGATGATAAAATAAGAGATTCCAACACAGTGTGATGCTGTGATATGCATAAGAGGGTCTCCTAAACCAGGCTTAATGGTTCAGGAAAAATATTCAAGGGTAGCTGGGACAGGAGTGGTTGGAACTCTTAATGTTTACACTTTTATTTTTTTTTTTTATCAATCCTGCCTCAATCTATCAACAAGTCCCATCTTCAGAGTAAAATATTGAATACAACCACTTTTCAAAACATTCACCCTTTTCCCTTTTGGTCCAAGTTATCACCATCTTCTCAGGTAGCCTCTTTGCTGGCTGCACTGGGAGCAAGTGCTGCCCTTCAGCATGCACTGTGCAACTGTGCAACTGTGGCAGAGAGGCTAATTGCAGACTGCTAGGCTGACTACCAGCCCCACCCACCAATGAGCCTGCAGCAGCCACAGCCAGGCCTCTCAACAATGTAGGGAGCAAACCCTGCCCAGTGTGCCCAAAGCAGGCAAAGTTGGTCCTTATAGTTGGCTGAGCTTAAGGCAGTGGTGACTATGACACAATAGGAGAGCACACGCAACCCACATAAGGAATACCCCTTGAGGTCATGGATCTGGTGACCAAGGGGGATTGCACTATAGGGCACTAAGGACCTCTTCTATACAAGGCCACTACTTTCAAGACCAGAATATGTAGCTGACCTACCTAATACATATAAACAAACACAGAGAATTAGACAAAATGAGGATACAGAGGAATATGTCCCAAATGAAAGAACAAGACAAAAATCATAGTAAAGGAGATAAATAAATGAGACAGAGATAAGCAATATGCCTGATGAAGAACTCAAAGTAATAGTCATAAAGGTACTAACTGGACTTGAGAAAAGAGTGAATGAACTCAGAAAGACCTTCAACAAAAAGATAGAAAATACCAAAAAAAAAAAACAGTCAGAACTGAAGAATTCAATAAATGAAATGAAAATACACTAGAGGAAATCAACAGCAGATTAGAGGATGCAGAAAAATAGACCAACAATCTGGAAAAGAGGATAATGGAAAGCAACCAAGCTGACAGCAAAAAGAAAAAAAAAAGAATAATACAAAGTGAAAATAAATTGAGAGGCATCATCAGGTGTGACACCATCAAGTGTAATAACATTTGCATTATAGGAATCACAGTAGGAGAAGAGAGAAGGGGACAAAAAATTTATTTGAAGAAATAATAGCTGAAAACTTTCTTAATCTGGGGAAGGAAACAGACATCCATGTATAGGGAGCACAGAGAACCCCTAACAAGATTAACCCAAGGGGATTGACACCAAGAAACATAATTAAAATGGCAAAAAGTAATGATAAAGATAGAATTTTAAAAGCAGCAAGAGAAAATAAAAGTTACATACAAGGGACACTTTATAAAATCATTAACTGCTTTTTCAGCAGAAACCTTGATGGCCAGAAGGGAGTGGCATGATGTATTCAAAGTGTTGAAAGCAAAAATCCTACAACCAAGAATACTCTACCCTGGAAGGTTGTCATTGATAATAGAAGGAAAGATAAAGAGTTTCTCAGACAAACAAAAGTTAAAGGAGTTCATCACCACTAAACCACCCTAACAAAATGTGAAAGGGAATTCTTTAAGTGGAAAGAAGAGACCATAATTAGAAGTAAGACAAGTATGAAAGGAAAAAAATTCACAAGTAAAAGCAAACCTATAGTAAAGATAGTAGATTAATTATTTATAAAGACAGTATTAAGGTTAAATCACAAAAGTGGTAAAATTAATTATATCTACAAAAGTTAGTCAATGGATAAACAAAATAAAAGGATATAAAATATGACATCATGCACATAAAGTGTGGTGGGGAGTAATAAAAATATAGTGGTTTTAGAATGTATTCAAACTTAAGTGACCATAAACTTAATATAGACTACTATCCAAATAAGGTGTTATATATGAATCCAAGGTTAACCACAAATCAGAAACCTATAATAGATACACAAAACATAAAGAAGAAGGAATTCAAGCATAATACTAAAGAAAACAATCAAACCACAAAGGAAGGGAGCAAGAAAAGGAGAAAGGAACAGAGATATCCAGAAAACAATTAACAAAATGGAAATATGTACCTATCAATAATTGCTTTACAATTAAGAAAAATGTTCCAATTAAAATTTATAGAGTGATTGAATGGATAAAAATCCATTCAAAAGACTCATCTATATGCTGCTTACAAGAGACTCACTCCAGAACTAAAGACACATACAGACTTAAAGTGAAGGAATGGAAAAACATATACCGTGCAAATGGAAGTGAAAAAAATAACTTGGTTAGCAATACTAGTATCAGACAAAATAAACATTAAAACAAAGACTGTATCAAGAAACAAAGAAGGGCATTACAGAATGATAAAGAAGTCAACCCAACAAGAGGATATATCAATTGTAAATATCTATGCACCCAAAATTGGAGCACCTAAATACATAAAACAAATATTAACAGATATAAAGGGAGAAATTGTCAGTAATATAATAATAATAGGGGACTTTTACACCCCACTTACTTCAATGGATAGATCATCCAGACAGAAAATCAATAATGAAATGGTGGCTTTGAACAATACATTAGACTAAATGGATCTAACAGATAAATATACAAAACATTGCATCCAAAACCAGCAGAATACATATTATTTTCAAGTGCACATGGAACATTTTTCAGGATAGATCACATGTTAGGGCACAAACAAGTCTCAATAAATTTAAGAAGATTGAAATCATATCAAGCATCTTTTCCAAAAACAATGGTACAAAGCTGGAAATCAACTGCAAGAAAAAAACTGGAAAACCCACAAACACATGGAGGCTAAACAACATGCTAATAACAATCAATGGGTCAAGGAAGAAGTCAAAGAGGAAATTTAAAAAATACATAAAGAAAAATGAAAATGAAAACACGATGGTACAAAATTTCAGGTACTATAATAGCCTCTAACTGGCTTCCCCACTTCTGATATTTTCTCCTGTGACAAATATCATATATTAGCTCATCTGAACTCATTTTAACCCCAATAATAGCATACCTTACTAAATGAAAGAGGTTGGAAAGCTAAAGTCTATATATCCAGATGTTTCTCTTGGCTTGGATTCCACAGGTAACCTAGTCTCTGCCATGAGATGGATCTGCATGTAATTTGAAAAAGTGAGTGGAGAAAAGTTCATGATTTTGCTTCTGTGATTTCTGGTTTTTGCTAGTAAGCATGATAATGGAAGTTTCTGCTTTTTCTGCATGGGCAGTAAGAGACTTCTTAAGGTGTAGTTCCTGGTTTTGTGGGCATCAAATGGTAGGTCATTGGGTATTCACTTTGTTTATTTTAGATAGAGAATGAGGCAGTGTGGTGTTAGAGTCAAGATTTGCATAATCTCAGTAGAGAACATGTGGTCCTGGAGGCAGCTGTGGGGCAGTGGCTTCCTGAATCTCCAGCTTCCTGATGGTGCCAATTATTTGATTATTTTGAGAATTTGGGTTATTTTGGGAAATGGTCCTGAAGTTCCACTTAGACAATGTTATTCTGATTCTTTCAGCACCTTTACAAGCATCTAATTCTAAATCCTTTCTATGTAAATGGGTGAAAATGGTTCTGTTATCTATAACATAAGTCTACAACCTACTCTCTACACAGAAGCTAAAGGAAACATTTATTTTTTTATTTTTTAAAAGTTTATTTATTTTTGAGAGAGAGAAAGAGAGTGGGCAAAGGGCAGAGAGTGAGGGAGACACAGAGTCCAAGGCAGGCTCCAGGCTCCGAGCTGTCAGCGCAGAGCCCAACGCAGGGCTCGAACCCACAAACTGTGGGATCATGACCTGAGCTGAAGTCAGACACTTAACCGACTGAGCCACACAGGTGCTCCTAAAGGAAATGTTTATAACTGGAAACGAACTCCTATAACTTCCTTGCTCAAAACCCCCCAACGGTTTCTGCTGCTACTTGCAACAAATTCAAACATCAAACTTCCTCCAGCTCTCCCCTGGCTCATTTCACTGAAGCTTTACTTGTCTTCTTGTTATTCCTCAAACTTGCCAAACACACTCCTGCCACAGGACCTGGCATTTGCCATTTTCTCTGGAGCATTCTTTGGAATCCTACTCTTCCAGATAGGTGCATGGGTAAACTTTTTACTTCATACCAGTCATCTCCTTGTAATCTAAGGTTAGTCCAACTTCACTCTCTATGACATTGCTCTCTTGATATTCTTCAGAACATGCATTACTCTCTCGGGTCAGTTTGGTCATTTCTTTTGTGTGCATGCATCATCTCTCTCTCTTCATTGGAATATAAGTTACATGAGGGTAGAGACCTTGTCTGACTTTTTTAGTGAATCTGATGAAAAAGCAGTGACCCATATACATTGAGAGAATCACTAGAAATTCAGGAGGAAAAATCAATTAAAAACATTGGGAATTTATGAGCATTGCTAGACTGAAAACTCAAATCATCTGAGAAAGGTGGTGATTTCTGAAGAATATTTTTGCAATTGTGAAATAGAAATTATATATGCAAGCAATGTGAAGAACTACCAGACCTGTGTATGTAATGACTGCGATTACATCACTCATATCCAATTAGAAAGGCTTGTTCATGACCTGCTCTGTAGCTCATTTGGGATTTTTTTTCTATAAAAGCATGCAGTAGGTGGAGCCTGGGTGGCTCAGTCAGTTAAGCGTCTGACTTCGGCTCAGGTCATGATCTCACGGTTTGTGGATTTGAGCCCCGCATTGGGCTCTGGGCTGACATCTCAGAGCCTGGAGCCTGCTTCAGATTCTGTGTCTCCCTTTCTCTCTGCCCTCACCTCACTCGCACTCTGTCTTTCTTTGTCTCTCAAAAATGAATAAATGTTTAAAAATTAAAAAAAAAAGCATGTAGTTGGCCTGGTTTTGTCATCTGAGGTGTAATAAAATAGGGTGTTGGGGTTCATGTCATTTTGAAGAGCCACAAAAAACTTTGCAAGACTCTGCTATTTATTCAGTCTATCACTAGGCATTCTGGAATGGAACTAAGAAAGGAAAAAGCCACATACTCTGCCTGCAAAAAAAAAAAAAAAGGTAGACAAGATACTGTCTAGTGGGAGTCAGGGAACTCACTAGGAGATGATTGACTTCTCCTAGTCAATCAGATAAGGTGGAGCTCTAGAGAGGGAAATGGCCAGGAAAATAGAGAATCAGAAACAATGGTGTTAGTGAATAGGTGATCCTGAAGTGCTTTGGAACTAGGGAAGAATTCAATGCCCAACCTCCCAGCCTCTAAACAGCAGCAGGCCACTGAGAAAACAGGTATCAATTAAACTATTCAGGGCCACGGCCAATGCCTGTCTCTCACCTCTGTCCAGGGCCTCAGGTGGCTAAAGCTTGTTTGCTCTTTGCTGCCATCACTGTCACATTAACTATATCACTATAAATTCACAATCACCAGTTTCATCTGGATCCTCAACATTGCTTAGTATTCCTACTCTGTTTCTTTAGCTACCTATTTTATCTTCTCTCTACAATTATATTTTCTTATTTTATACATGCTCCTTAAGCATTCTCTCCCATAGAAGACAATCTTACCATTCATTTTCATGGAGAAAACAGAACTCCAGACTCAAATGGGAATTCTCTCAATTTCCTGTCACCAAAATTCCAGCTGCTTACATCAGTTTCCAGCCTTTCATACTATTATGGTTTGGACATGATAGAGGCATTCAGACTGAATTTGCACATGGAGAGTACTTCTGTGACTGAGTCCCTCTAACAATGCAACATTCTACTGTCTTGGTGCTTTTGTTCATATGAACAAATCTCTTTTGGTAAAGAATTGATCAGATGTTTTTATTCATGCAGCCAGGATGGAAGGAAATGTCAGGCTCTGCAGTGTAGATTTCCCGTGTTGCTGGATTATCTGCATTAGAATCTCAAGGTGTGCTTGTTCAAAATGAAGATTTCTTCTACCTGTCCCATCCTCCACTAAAAATGGCTCCAAGGATTTTGCAATTTAACAATCTTCCCATAAAACAATTTGTGTATACGCTAAGTTTTGAGTGCCACTGATATTGGCCATAGCTAATTTGTTAGGTGAAAAGTTCTGGAATGGGTCTTTCATCATGAATGAAGGCTCTTTAAAAGGTGGGTTTTTTTAAAAAGTAGGGTCAATCACAAACCAGGGGATTCCTCTTAGACCATTTTCTTGTCAGATAAATTTAAAAATGTTATGTCACATGCTATATCCCACTCCAGTATTTCCATCTCCACCAAAACAAATACACATCCAGAACCTACTCTAACACATGCAGGGACATGCTAGTTCTCAACTTCAGCCCAGTAAAAGGATTCAGCTGTGAGAGTATTACAGTAATATATACAATATTTAAGTCATTTTTGTGAATTATAACACATCTACAGAGAAGTGAATAAAATATAAGTATATGATATAAAGAATAATTATAAGGTGGACATTCATGTAAGCACTACTTAAGTCAAAGAAAACATGAACAGTTCTCTAGAATCCTCTCATGCTCTTTTCCAACACCAGCTCCCTGGTTATTGTGTATTAGTTTTAGAATCTATTTTCACGTTTGCCTTTAACTTTATAAAAATGGCTTCATACAGTATATATTACTGTGTGTCTGGCTCCTTTGATTTAATATTTTGTTTATAAGATTCATCCAGTTTGTTGTATATGGCATAGTTTGTTCATTCTCTTTGCTGAATGATATTGCATTTAGAGATATTCTGCAATTTGTATAGTTACACAACTTCTTTTGGTATTTGGATTGGGTCCAGTTTAGGACTATTACAAGTACTTCCACTCTGTACCATCTGGGATGCCTCCAATGGCATGTGTGTATGGGATTCTCTAGGCTAATGGAATTTGCCTAATAATGGTATTGCTAGATCTCAGGGTAAGCATTTAAAAATTTTTATGGGATACTAACAGTGTTTTTTTATTCATTTCTAAATATCAATTTCATTCAATTTGAGGATTATTTAGTAATATGCTATTTTGTTTCCAAGCATCTTGAATTTTTAATGACATCTGTGTTATTAGCTTCTGTATAGGCATTATGGTCAAAGAATATGGTTTTTATGACATTAATTCTTTGGAGTCTATTGGGGCTTCTTTTTTCCTAATTCATATTCTATTTCTATAAATGAATAATGTGCCTGAAAAAATTGGTATTCTCTTTTTGTTGCATGTATGTAGAGTTTTATATTATCTATTAGCTCAAATTTCTTACTGTATCTTTGATATTGCTGCTTATTTTGTTTGTTTGGATTTTCAGTTTCTGAGAATCCTAGGTTAAAATATTCAGCTATAGTTGTTAATGTATATTTCTCCCAACAGTCTTAAAATTTGGTAACCTAGTGATGTACAGATCTTCCTTAACTTATGATGAAATTTTGTTCTGATATACCCATCATAAATTGAAAATATTGTAATTTGAAAATGCATTACCTAACCTACTGAGTGTTATAGCTTAGCCTAGCCTACCTTAAACATGTTCAAAACACTTACATTAGCTTACAGTTGGAAAAATAATATAATATAACATTATTGTTTTTATAATAAATTATTTAATATCTAATATAATTTATTAAATACTGTACTGAAAGTACACTAAGTCTCACAAGTATCATACCACATACTGCTAGCCTGAGAAAGGATCAAAATTCAAAATTTAAAGTAGAGTTTCTATTGAATGCGTATTATTTTCACACTATCATAAAGTAAAGAATCATAAGTTGAAACATTGTAAATGGGGGACTGTCTGTAGGCTAAAAATACAAGAGCAAAAATTCGTATAATTATTAGGAGAAATAAGCAATCATACTTGGATATTTTAACTCACCTCTCCATAATTGATAGAAAAGCAGAACAAAAATCAATAAATATATAGACAAATTGAAAAAAAATATAATAGACTTGAACTAATGGAGACATATATCTATATGCATCTATAACCATATATTGATTTTCATATCTATACCTACATCTATATCTATGCCTATATATCTATGCCTATATCTACTAAGTAACTGGAAAGTGTAATTTTTCCCAACACATATAACATTTACAAAAATTTACTATATTATATTCAGAAAGCAAGTCTCGACAAATTTCAAAGAATTGAAATCATACAGTGTTCTCTGACCACAGTGGAATTAAGTTAGACATCATAACAAATACCAATTAGAAAAATCCTTACATGTTTGAAAATAGTCAATTTAAAGTAACTTACAGATAAAAGAAGAAATCATAATAGGAATTTGAAAATGATTTGAACTGAAAAACAATGAAAATACCAAACAACAAAAATTTGGGGATGTAGTTAAAGTAGTAATAAAGTAAGAGAGAATAAAGTCTGAAAATTCACAAGTCAAGTATTTCTATCAAGAAGTTAGAAAAAGGACAGCAATGTTGACTAAAGAAAATAGTTAGAAAATTAAATTAAAATTCAAATTTTGATATTAAAAATATGAAGTGCTCAGGAACAGCTCTAATATAAAATGTGTAAGACTTCATAGAGAAAATGATGGGCAATGAGAGACATGAAATAAGCCTGAAATAAATACAGATGACATACTCATAGACTGAAAGATTCAATATTATAAATGTGTCAATATTCTCCTAATTTATTGATAATTCAATGCAATTGCAGTAAAAAACAATATAATAGATTCTGTTTTGTGGAATTTATCAATCTAACTTTAAAATTTGCATAGAAAATCAAAAGCACAAGAAAATCAAGATAATTCTAAAGAAGATAGTAGGAGAATTTGCTCTGCCTAATATAATTATAAGGCTATAATAATTAAGACACTGAAGTCTTAGCAAAAGGATAGATAAATAAATCAGTGGAAAATAATAAGGAACCCAGGACATCCTCACTCCAACATCTTCTCTGAATGATCTCTTCATCTTCAAGCCTTAAAACTTTACCCCAGTTATTTGCTGAAGATATAGCTTACCCAGAAGTCAAAGCTTACCTTGAAGTCCTCTCCAGTGGAAGCTTTCTTTTCTAACACCATGTGCCTTAGGACTGGAAGAGAGATGGGTCTTTCTTAATCCCATGTTGCTTCTAGGCCAAATAATATCTACTTTTTTGAGGTTTATGCCATTTTGCTATATCATCTATACTTCTTCATGTTGTCACCCATCGACCTCCTAGTTATTCTATCTTATCAAGGTCTTGGGAGTCTGGCTCATGATGTTCCTCTCTGCATCATCCTATCATCTCCCAGATGACTTCAACATCCACACTGACCACCCAGCAATTTGGACTTCTCATTTCTGGTGAACCTCTCTAGCTCATACTAGACACACTCTCTCACAGACACTGTCTGGGTTTATTCTTTATCAGAAACTACTTTACCTCTGAATGCATACATTAAAATATCCCAGATCACAACCTCCTAGCCATTCTGCTCTCTCATTCTTCTACATCTCTTTTCTGACCTTAATAAGATCTTTTTAGCTTGACCTCTCTATTTCCTGCCCATCTGTCATTTCCCTCTTCTGTCTCATCTCCTCATTGATTTGGTTCCATTTTTAAATACTCTCTACTTTCTTTTTCTGTTTACATGAAGACTTACTAAGTTGTCAATACATCCACTATCACCTATCTCCCTATATTAGCAGCATCCCCTGAATCTCCACATCCAGTAATGGCCCACATGCAACCAATTGTTGATTCTAAAATCTATGTATTTCTCATTGTGTCTTCTACTACTAATTTTAGCATTTCTCACATAAATTTTGCTGTAGTCTGTAATATATTGTTGCCCTTCTTTAATCCTTTATTCACATTGCTTCCAGAATGATACTTCTAAAACATAAATCACTTTCCTAATTGAAGCCTTCTGATGACTTCTTGTAGCCTTAAGGATACGTTCAAATTACTGAATCTGGCATCCAAAGCTCCTTCCAGCCTCTTTAACCTTGCCTCCCACCATTCCACCTCTCAAAATCCTTTGGTACACTCACACCGAAACACATTGGCAGTACCCTGAATGCATAATACTCTTTAATGACTCTTATTTTCTTTGAACATGTTGTTCCCTCTGCTTGGAAATCCCTTTTCCCTTTACCACTTCTCTTAGTACCTCCTCATGATTCAAAACTTAGTTTTCCTCACACTCCTGTGTGCTCACTTTGCACTATTATAACATTTATCCAACTGAACTATGGTCATTTACTTTGCTAGTTGAGAGACTTTTTTTACCACTAGACTTTGAGAAACTCTGAGGTCAGAAATCATCTTGTGTTTCTGTCTCTAGTTTTGAGATCAAGGCCAGATATACAGTAGTTTCTCTCTCTCTCTCTCTCTCTCTCTCTCTCTCTCTCTCTCTGTAATAGCAGTAGCTCACATTTATTTTTTAAAAATTTTTAATGTTTATTTTTGAGAAAGAGAGAGAGAGAGAGAGAGAGAGCATGAGCAGGGGAGGGACAGAGAGAGAGAGGAAGACACAGAATCTGAAGCAGGCTCCAGGCTCTGAGCTGTCAGCACAGAGCCCTACACAGGGCTTGAACCCAGGAATAGTGAGATCGTGACCTGAGCCGAAGTCAGATGCTTAAACAACTGAGCCACCCAGGCACCCCGAAGTAGCTCACACTTATTGAGAGCTTACTTGATTGAACTAGGTGCTGTGCTCACAATTCACTGATAATAATAATAATAATATTATTATTATTATCATCTCAGTTCTACAGATGAGGTGCTTAAGTTCTAGAGAAGTGAAAAAAGTTGCCCAAGGTCACACCTCTAGTGGCAGAAGCTAGGATTTGAACCTAAAAAGTTTTACTCTAGGGCTAGGGTCTTAAAGCACTATGGACCTTCCTAGGGGTGCAAAGAACTTAATCACGCATTAAGGGAACAAGCTTCATTTTAGGTAAATTGAAGTTAAGTTACTTCCCCGAACAAACATTGGAGTTACCATCTTAGGAAGACTACAGTTAATAGCCCATTGCCTGGAGGCTTTTGAACAGGCCTAAAAATTGATATCCTGGTGTCATTAGATACTCTTTTAATAAATTTTTGTTGGTTGAATGAAAAAATGAACTAGTATGGTCCTAATGATGGCTTGGGTAAAGTAACATAATATTTTTTCCAAGTTTTAGAGAATTTGTTTCTCACAGACAGAGCTTAGAGTAAAACCTCTTATTTTGTACCTCAAATTAAATGTGAGTCAACTAGATTGTTGTAAAGGCTGTCCAGAGACCTGTCATATAGATTCAGCTTGGCAAAAGAGCACAATAAATCATTGAGTTTATCATTAAGTCTAAGAGAGCAATAAATGAATTTGAATTCTTGGAATTCTGAGTAGTTGGGATACATGATGGAGATTGATGTAAAGGAGACCTGTGCAGTTTTGGGCCTCAGCAGGCAAACTCCTCTGTGGTTTAAGGCACACCAGATAGTGCATAGATAAAGCAGCATCAATGTCATTGACTTTCCTCAGCCACACACTGAGAAACCCCAAAGCCCAATCTCACTGATACTTGCAAGGTAGTCTCTTAAGCTAAAGAATCAGGGGGAACAAAGGGGGTTTAAAGAAATGCAGTCATGACAGGTCATTATACAGAACAAAGAGTAGGGAAAGAATAGTGTGGAAGTTGGCAACTTTTACACAGGGCCTGCTTTCCAGATTTTCTTTCACTCCTTCCCCCAAACCAGGGAGTTAAAGTTAGAACTTTTTTTCCACATGGGGTGGGCAAAGGAAATTTTGAAAGAAGATACAGCAATGGGGCTTTTTGCCTTCTTCTTTCAGTTCAGAACTGACTCAGGCTTAAGGCTCCCCAATTAGGGCCCCAGTCCCACCCCAATCACAGCTCCATTGGGCCCAGGATCCAAGCCATGAGACATGGAGTAAATGGCTCTTGTCCTGCTCCCTCACCATAGTCTCCTTCACCTCCTTAAGGTTTTCTAAAGAAGAGCAAGTGAATGATAACAAAATTCAAGATAGTGGTCACCTCTGGGAGGAAATGAGGATATAATTCAGGGAGAAGACACATGGGTTTCAGAGGCATTATGTTCTAGTTCTCAAGCTTGGTGATAGGTATATAGGTTTTCACTTTATTACAATGCATATTGTTGTGGAAGCAGCTATTGTAACCTGCTACTCCTCTGTCTTTTGTTTCTGAATTCTTATTTCTTTTTTTTAAGTTTATTTATTTATTTTGAGGGACGCCTGGGTTGACTCAGTTGGTTGGGTGTCCAACTCTTAATCTCAGCTCAGGTCATGATCTCAGAATTCTTGGGATCGAGTCCTGTGGTGGGCTCTGCACTGACAGTGCAGAGCGTGCTTGGGATTCTCTCTCTCCATCTCTCTGCCCTTCCCCAGCTCACGTATGTGCTCTCTCTTTGTTGAGAGAGGGAGATAGATATAAAGAAAGAGAGAGAGAGGGAGAGGGAGAGAGAGAGAGAACACATGTGAGCAGGGGAGGGGCAGAGAGAGAGGGAGAAAGAGTCCCAAACAGGCTCCATGCTCAGCACAGAGTTCCACGTGAGGCTCCATCCCATGACCTGAGCCATATCAGAGTCGGAGGCTTAACTGGCTGAGCCACCCACGTGCCCTTTAATTCTTCTTTCTTTTTAGGAGAAAACTTTTCTCTGTTCTGGGTATGAAGTGAATGTCCCTGTACTGCTTAAGTGTGAGTGTCATATGGCACCTGGCTAGCTCCACCAGTATATCTGCCTCACTGTGGGAAATGAACAGGGTTTTCACCTGCAACATAGAGGGGGTACATGTAGTCAATTATCCTGTGTTAGAGGAACCTGCTGCCCATGGGAGACCAGTGCACAATACTGACACTGACCTTGCTGTGTCTCTTCTCCTTTGTGTAAGGAAAGCCTTGTTCCAACCAGTGCCTTGTGTGATGAGCCCTCTTTGGTGACTCAAAACCCTTAGAAGATGCAGTGGGCCAAGGTCTGTGGGCTCCTCTTGAGCTATACCTAAGGAAACATCAAAACATCTTTACCTTTCCTGTGTGTGGGGGAGAGGAAACTGGCTTTTTCTTAGAAGAGGCACAAGGTTTTCAAGGTTGAAGGACTGAAGGACTTGCTGAGAATATATTTTACCCATGTGAAAATAGAAAAACCCACAAATACGCAGATAAACAGGAACCACAGGAAATGGCCCTGACCCGATATGGGGATGAGCACTCAGAGACTCAGAGAAGCCTGATACATTAGAGCTGTATCAAACTGCAAAGAGTAGCGAGTCTACTTCTGTGTATGGATGTAGGAGGAGGCACGGGCTGAGAGGGAGTGCCACCCAGCCACCCAGAGGCAGTGTTGAGGTTACAACCAGATCTCCTACTCCAAGCTCAATGCCTTTGTTGTTCCAGAGGTTAAGTTTCCCATCAAAAGCCATAGATATTGCTATTCTGAATGTTAAAGCAGGAAGTAACCTTAGTTTTTATAGATTCAGTACAATTTTCTCTTTATACTGGTGAGAAAACTGAGACCCAGAGAAGAGAAGTGATTGGTAAAGCTTACATATCCACAAGGTAGGCAATAGAGAAGAGAAGATGAGTGTAAGGTGGGGGAGAGCAAGGACAGGCTGGGAACCACAAGCACAGGATGGAACCCATGAGATGGACTAAAACCCGTGTCCATTCTTTTTGCCTTTTCCTTTAATGATGTACCCTTGCCTTTTGCCCTGCAGACCTCAGGTATTTGGCCCTTTGTCATTGAGGTAAACATACACCTGGTCCAGAGGTCAGATAATTTGAAATAGAGTCCAGAAGAAGGTGGAGGATTTGCAGGCCTGGCTACTGTCTTATGCCAACAAGGTGAATCAGCAGATAAGAGGCAATATGTGTGAGCTACAAAATGGTGACTTCTTCCTTTCACCATCCAAATTTCTCACAAGAATCTCTCTTGTAGCCCATTGTAACCTACAGGAAAGGTAATTCTGTGAAATGTAGTTCAGTTTAGCCAAGTTAACACATTAGAAAGCCAAGTGCTATGTGGAGACATAGGTGAAGAGTACTGCCTCGTTGGAAGGGGGAGAAGATATCAGGCTGATGGGCATAGATGGGAGGTGTGGAATGTGTTTGGGAACCAGTGAGTAGTCTAGTTTATCAGATGCTTGGGTTATATGTAGGAAATATGCAGATATTAACCTTAAAAGGGAGGGTTGGACAATATTAAGTGGCTTGTGAATACCAGTGATGAATCTATACCATAATAAACGGAGAAACTATTGAAGGTTGCTGAGCAGGTGAATGGCATTTTTGGAAACTTAATCTGGCAGCAAGTAGAGGATAGATCAAAGGGGAGACTCTGGCAGGGAAAATCTTGGTGCAAACAGAACACTTTAGCTCATTTTTTCTTTATTCCAGCCTTCAAGCACAGGAGCGACTTGAGAAGGAATAGGAATTGCTCAAGTTTGCCATGGCACTCAGTTGCCAGCTCTAATTTTCTTTCTGATCCTGCAGATTCTCTGGCTCTAGTCACCAAATGCTCTCCTCCCTCAAATATTCCTCTACTTATTAAGAGGTTTTGCAACTATTGGTGGTTATTCTGAAAATGAAAGAGGAAGAGTTTTCCTAAGAGTATGGGTGCCCAGGAATATCTGAAGGGGTTGCTAAAAGCTGTTTGTATACCCAGATCAATTAAATTCTGCTCTGGGAGGAACAGATGGACACATTTGCACATTGGGGGGAAAAGTAGGAAAGGAGAAGCCCCCTTTTGGCTTTAGACTTTGCAATAATTCTTCAGCTCTCACCTTAGTAGGTAGTAGAGAGCAAGCACCTCACCAGCAAGTCCAGTACACTTAGTATGTGATTGGAAAGTCCAATCTAGATCAGTACCCCAGCCCCAGCGCTGGAATTTGGAATCAGAGCCCCAGTTCCAAACTGGAACTAACCTTTCTAAATGTGAGGTCCTGCAGAACCACTCTTCCTCTCAAAGCCTCAGTTTCTTCATGTGTGGAGTTGAAGTCATAACAATCCTTGCATTGCCTACCTCAGAGCTGCAGTAAAAGTCCTGTGAGATGAAAGCTGTGAAAGTACTTGGCTAACTGTAAAGAGCTGAGTCATCATTGTGGTTATTATAAAAGAGGATCTCAGTCAGAAAAAGACAGATATCATATGACTTCACTCATATTAGGACTTTAAGACACAGAACAGATGAATGTAAAGGAAGGGAAGCAAAGATAATATAAAAACAGAGAGGGGGACAAAACATAAGAAATTCTTAAATATGGAGAACAAACAGAGGGTTACTGGAGGGGTTGTGGGAGGGGGATGGGCTAAATGGGTAAGGGGCATTAAGGAATCTACTCCTGAAATCATTGTTGCACTATATGCTAAGTAACTTGGGTGTAAATTTAACAAATAAATTTAAAAAAAGGATCTTTACTGGGATGAGCATTTCTGTGGACCCAGCAGTATTTAATAAAGAATTCCTGGTGGTGCTGCTGCAACTGAGCATTTGGCTTATGAGAAAAAATTGCAGTTAGAAACAGAAACTGGGTAACTTTCACTGTGAAGTAAAGGTAACACAGCAGCCATCAGTGAGGGGACTTGGGAGAAGGGGTCCCTCCTGCTGACTCCTTACACCTTCATTCCTTCTTTTGGATGTCTCTTTTTTCAGCTTTTGCTCCTCTCCCTTTTTTCATCAACTGAATTCATCTCACAACCCACTTCCTAAACCTCTCTCCATTTCTCCTTTCCTCTAAACTCATTCTCTCCCTCTTTCTCTCTTTTCTCTGTTTATTAAACTTTCCCCTTTGCTTGTCTGTCTGTCTTTAAATTTCACTCTGTCTCTTTTTGTCCTTTTCTCTTGTTAGTTTCTCCCTTTCCTCCTGTTTCTGTCGCTGTCTGTCTGCCTGTCTCTCTGTCTCTGTCTCTGTCTCTCTCTCTCTCTCACTTTAAAAACCAATTCTCTCTGCTGAAAGGCTCAAAAAGAGACTCCCAGCTAGTGTTGCTAGGCAACCCAGTATCACATGGCCAGCCCATTATTTGTCTGTTTCTTCAGTACTCTATTCCTCAGACTCTATACTATATAGCTCACATTGAGGATATCTGAATAAAGAAAAGGCTCAGTTGGTTCACTTGCAGTTGGCCAAATGTGTCAGCTTTGCTGTGGGATATCTAAGTTGCTGTAAATATAGTAGAGGGGGGAAGTGAAAGAAATAAGAGCTGCAACAAGGTGCCATGAATTCTTAAAAACAACCTTCAGGAGCATGGGACTTTTATCCATGGACCTCCTAGGTATGCTATGGAGAGAACACAGGCCCTGTAATATCCCTAGAAATATCATGCAAAATCAAATATTTATACTTCATTGACTTTTTTGTTGTTGTGAAGGTTTATAGCCTTCATCAAATTATCGAAAGGAGAAAAACTTTCCAGGAAGTTCTTACATGTATTTTCAACTCCTATCAAGTTGTCTGTGCTGAATGTTTTCCATTGCCCACCCCCATACCCAAGCTTCCTATTTCTATATATTGCTTTGATTTGAATGGGCTGCTTCAATGGGTCTCTTTGTCATGTGGCTTTCAGATGGGTCCAGTCAATGGGAGGCACTAACAGAATATCAAAGACAGAGGTTGGAGAAGAGTTAGAACAGAGTATTTATTCCCCTGGCCTCCTCCATGTCAGCTTGCTAAAGGTTTGTTATACTACTCTACTGAAGATCACAGATCTGTCTTGAAGCTTTCTCCATATAGCTACCATCTTCCTCTGGGGTCTGGTAACTGCTATATCCTCTTGCCCCTTTAGGCCCAAGGACAGTAAGGGTTCCAGCAGTTAACACTCCCAGGGAACCCGGCTGATGCCCTTAAATTATGACCCCACTTCAGTAAATAGTCTCTTTATTAAACTCTCCTCAAAGTATCCAGCTTGAAAGAGTTATACATTTCCTGTAGGACCCTACTAATAAATGGAGTCATAAAAAATTAAAAGGTGGAGGCAAGAGATAAGAATTTGGAAGTTATCTGCAAATAGAGAGTATTTGGGTATGTGTGGTTCAAATTCCATCTTTAATGGCCATATCATTCTCTCTGAGATGCCTTCATGTTGTTCTACCAAGATTAATTGCCAGGAAAGGAAGGAGCATGACTATTTTATGGTTCCTAACTGACATAATTCCAATGGATCCTGATGGTACTTGCCTCCACCACAATGACAATGTGAGATTGAGAGGGAACCTGATATAGGAACCTGATAATGGGTGTTTCAACACTCTTGATTCTATGGGATATCTCAAGATGATTTTCTCATGCCACTTTGCTCAGTTGTTTAAGACTTTATGAGGGCCCAGGACTGCTGGACAGTTATATACAGGTATAGATCCTGCTTGACAATTGATCAGTTGAGGAATGGGGTTCTTTGCACATGGCTTTCTGATGCTGGCCACTGATGAAGTTTTCTTCTGTGATGCCCCTGACTATCCCCCCCCCACCTCTACTCCCTCTCTCTGACTCTACCCATTTCCCTGTACTCCCTCCCTTCTTTTATCTCCAGTCTGTGGAATCTGGGGCATGAGGAAAAAAAGTAGGTTACAAATGCTTCCAAATCTCTGTCTTACACCTGAACCTCTGGCTTTTGAAAAACTCAACAGCCAAGATTTAGACACCTTTTTTTCCCTCTGGTTACATTCTGACAACTTCCTCAAAGCCATGGGTGACTCATGTCTGGAATCTTGGCTGGGAGGAGAGGGTCTTAGATAACATTTAATGAAGCCCAGAAAAGGAAAATGCACAGGTTAATGTTTCAGTAACTTATCTTGTCATGGTCACTTTATGTTAGCTATAGATGTCTTGAGCATTCAGGGTCATTTAGACTTAGAAGTTTCTCTTTTTTTTTCTGAACTGGCAGACTTTCTTGAATAAGATTGTTGGGGTGGTGAATAATATAAAGGAAAAAAACAGGGAGGACAAAGAATTTCTGGGCTTTTCATATGTGTAGGGGGGTTTCATTTGAAATTGAGGACACCATTTGGGAAATTCTCAGTAATTCATCAGAGAAGATGATGTGATCCAGAGATCCCACTTTTCTGAGTCAATTTCACATTTTCACATTTTTATTTTCCTGGTTTCACATATAACTGGTCATTTTAGAGATATTGAAGTAGAACTTGCAGCTGGCTGGTCATGTTCACCTAATATAATAGAAAAGACAAAGATATTGTCCTGACAATGATGAGCTGGTTCATTAAGTCCCTTGAGATTTTGCTGAGAAAAGATGGGGAATTACACAGCAAAAACAGCATAGTGCTGTATGCACAGAGTTTGTGTCTCAGGAAGAATGCTGTGTTCCATTTATTGCCTTTGTGCACCCAGGCCTGATTATAGACTCCCTGGAGGTTTTACTTTGTGAACCATCTGGCCTATCAAAAATGTTTGAATAATTCAGGGATAAGAGGAAACATTTGCCCATTTCTTACAGTAAATTGGCTGAGTATAGCAATCAATATGGAAGAATTTTTTTTCAGTTTTTCATTATTTTTCTTTGTGCAATATCATGGTTAATGATGTATGAGATTGTGTAGAGGGGTGGGGATATCGATAGATTCAATAAATATATCAATTTCCTGTGAAATTGCTTATATTAAAAATAGATGATTGAGTTGTGTGAGTCTTCTAGGAAGCAGATGTTGAGTTGGAGATGTAGGAGTGCAAGAGGGGAACATCTGTGATAAAGAAAAGGGGCTTGAAGTATGACTGGGCTGGAAGACCCTTAGATTTCAATGCATATCTGACATAGTCTCAGCCAATATTACAGACAGCTCTGGAGCAAGGATTTCCAATTAGAGGAATTCTTTTGTTGGGCAGAAATGGCCAGGCTCTTGTTAATCATTGGCTAGGACTTACCCAGGGACTGTGAGGTCTCCTTTCAAAAAATGAGATGGATCATGAATGTACTAATAGCTGGGGGCTTTCAGCTATTATAACTGCACTCTTTTCAGCTGAACTGCAAGTTCTTGCTTGAAGGGAGACTTGAACAGTGTACCTTCATAGCTGCCACAATGATCTGCTGAGTTTGGTAGAAGTGTTTTGGTTATTTTATTCTGTCATTCATCTCACTTCACAAACATTTGACCCTGTGGTCATTGAATGGCATGAATAACATATATAGAATCCTGAGCCTTCAGATAAGTTGTGTGTTCTTTATTCAACCTTAGTATGAAAGTGACTCATTTGGAAGTAGAGAAAATGCATATAGAGCATTCATTATTTTTGAAGTACTGTATGTATGTGTGTGTATATATATATATATATATATATATATATATATGGTATATACAATGATTACCCTTGTTTTACATATGAGAAACTGGAGAGTTGAGATATTAAGTAACTTGTCCTAAATCATCTCAGCTTGTGAAAGGTGGAGCTGAGATTCAAACCCAGGCTCTTAATTACTACACCAATGCAGAATCTGTAGGTCATCTCAGCCATATGGAGTAAATCTCCCTCTCAGAAGATTCAGGAAGTATTAAAAGACAAGGAGTAAATAATTTAGATGGGAGTCATTAGACTTAAAACTCAATTCTTTTGGAGAAGAAAGATATTCGGACAGCCAAAGAAATGGAGATGGCAGTTACAGCCAGGCAAACTAGTCAGAGAATGGCATGGTAAAGGAGAACTGCTCATGGAGATGTCTGCCTTAACCCACAAGGGCATTCAGTACAAAGCATGCTCTGGTAGTCAGTTATTTTACTTCCTGCCTTGGCCTAGAGAGAATGTCATGCCAAAGTATGGTCAGCATGCAACAGGGTACCTGGTAGATCCTAGTATTAGGAACCTAACTATGCAAAAAACTATGGCAGAAACTCAGTTCTAACCAAGCCACAAATCAAGTCTCAAGGAGTTAAAAAAGATAAGGAGAACCAAGTATGTACTACAAGTCCAAGATAAGTTGACAGGTAAGACCCAGAAACCAGAAAGTCAGAGCTTACAAGCAAGAAAAATTAACAAAAAATTTGGATGTTCATTAAAGATAGAAGCTTTCTGACCTCTGCTGTTTCCATATTGCCTTTTGAATCAGACCTCCTGAAGCCAGCTGGCTGGATTGTAGAAAACAAGAAACCTGCTGGTGATTACCATGCTTGAGTACAGAGTTACTCTTTTACTTCAGACATTGTGAAATTTCAATGTAACTTGTAGTTTATTCATGTTTTACATATGTCTACTATGATTTTCGTCATGTTATATAAAAAAAAGAAGTAAATACAATACTTATAAATTTTACATCAGGCAGAAAGTCAGCAATCATACCAAACCATGACCCATACCATGTCAAAACGGGTCTTGATTTTCAGTGAATTAATTCTTCACAAGAAGGATAAAAAAATGCAACTTTGAATTTACCAAAATTGAATTAACAAGGTTAAGAATTTGAGTAATAGAGCTAAAAAGAAATATAAATTTTTGTGAGAAATAAATTTTGTTTCAAAATTTAAATGTAAATAGAACCAGACAGAGGCTCAGAGTCGGGGGCCATTGCAAGAGTTTTGAGTGCAGGTTAGGCACTATTAAACTTGGAGCAAGCATTTAGCCTCAAGTGAAAGAACAACCTCCTTCAAACTATCCTTTCCCCAGAAAATGAAAGTGAATTTAGCTTCCCTACTTTTTATTTCACTTGGACCTATCACAATCATCAGAAAGTACAAAAATCAGACCAAGAGCATGGGCTTTGTCTTTTGGGAACCAAATGATGCTAAATAACAGATTCTCCTGACTTTTTTTTTTTTACTGAATATCTCTTTCAGTCTCTCTTTCTTGTCTTTCTCCCTAATCTCTTTGTTGCCAGCCTTCCCTACTTCAACCCTTGACTCTTGGGAATGAATCCTAGAGTAGTTAATACATTCTATTCGAAATTGCTTTTAACTTCCTGGTAGTGATTGCTTTTAGCAGACATTTTTCTTTCCAAATATGTGTCATCAATAAATATTTTTAGAAGAAGAGTGGATTAAAGGTTGATAAAACTTCAGTCCAACAGTGTTCTATCCCTCCTTTGCTCCATTTAAGAATTATTAGTACTTGTTAAGTGCTGTGTTTTTCTCTTACCGAGTCTAGGCTTGTCCTTGCCAGAGCCACATTCTTCATCTTATTTCCTACTGGACCATAAATGTTTTTGAGGGCAAAGGCTGTATCTTATTCATCTCTATTTTTTCAGACCCTAAAGAAGCAGTAAATCCTTAGCAAAGCATTGTTGAATGAATACTATCTTATTTTGCTTCACCACAGTTTTTAAAATTATTTACTTATTTATCTAAATTTTTACCTAAATTCCAGTTCATTAACATACAGTATAATATTTGTTTCAGGTGTACAACTTACTGATTCAACACACTGTGCTCATTACAAGTGCATTCCTTAATCTACATCACCCATTTAACCCATCCTTCCATCCACCTCCCCTCTGGTAACCATCAGTGCATTCTCTATAGTTAAAAGTTTGTTTCTTAGTTTGCCTCTCTCTCTCTTTTTTCCCCTTTGCTCATTTGTTTTGTTTCTTAAACTCCATATAGTGAAATCATATTGTATTTGTCTTTCTCTGAATGACTTATTTTGCTTAGCATTATATCTTCTAGCTGCATCCATGTTGTTGCAAATGGCAAGATTTCATTACTTTTTATGGTTGAACAATATTGCATGTAATATTATATATATATTACTATATATATACACGTGTGTGTGTGTGTATCACATCTTCCTTTATCCATTCATCAGTTGATGGACATTCAGTCTCTTTTATTATGTTGATAATGATGCTATAAATATTAGGGTGCATGTATCCCTTATCCCTTAGAATTAGTATTTTTGGAATGTCTAGTAGTGCAACTACTGAATAATAGGGTATTTCTATTTGTAACTTTTTGAGGAACCTCCATACTGTTTTCCAGAGTGGCTGCACCAGTTTGCCTTCTTACCAACAGTGTAAGAGGGTTCCCCCTTTGCCACATCTTCACCAACACCTGTTGTTTCTTGTGTTGTTAATTTTAGCTATTCTGATGGTGTGAGGTGATATCTCATTGTAGTTTTGATTTGTATTTCCTTGATGATGAATGATGTTGAGCATGTTTTCATGTGTCTGTTGGCCATCTGTATGTCTTCTTTGCAAAAATTCGTGTCTTCTGCCCACTTTTTAACTGGCTTATTTGTTTTTTGGGTATTTAATTTCATAAGATCTTTATATATCTTGGACATTAACATTTTATCAGTAAGTTGTAGGATACAAAATCAATGTACAGAAATCTGTTGCATTTCCATATACCAATAGTGAAGCAACAGAAAGAGAAATCAGGGAACGAATTCTATTTACAAATGCACCAAAAATCAAAAGATACCTGATAATAAACCTAACCAAAGAGGTAAATACCTCATGAAAGAAATTGAAGATGACACAAGAAATGGAAAAGCACTCCATGATGGTGGATAGGAAGAACAAATATTGTTAAAATAGCTATACTACCCAAATCAAACTACATATTTAATGCAATTCTTATCAAAAACCCATAAGCATTTTTCACAGAGCTACAACAAACCATCCTAAAATTTGTATGGAGCCACAAAAGATCCTGAATAGCCAAAGTAATCCTGAAAAAGAAAAGAAAAGCTGGATGTATCACAATTCTGGACTTGAAGTTATATTATAAAGTTGCAGTGATGAAGACAGTATGGTACTGGCACAAAAATAGACACATAGATCAATGAAACAGAATTGAAAACCCAGAAATGGACCCACAACTATATGGTCAGCTAATCTTTGACAAAGCAGGAAAGAAAATACAATGGAACAAAAGGCTGCCTCTTCAAGAAATGGTACTGGGAAAACTGGACAGCTACACGCAGAAGAATGAAACTGAACCACTTTCTTATACCGTACACAAAAATAAAATTGAAATGGATAAAAGACTTAAATCCAAGACTGGAAAGCATAAACATCCTAGAGGAGAACACAGTCAGTAACCTTTCTGACATCAGGTGCAACAACTTCTTACTAGATAGATCTCCTGAGGCAAGGGAAACAAAAGCAAAAATAAACTATTGGGACTTCATCAAAATAAAAAGCTTCTGCACAGTGAAGGAAACAATCAAGAAAACTAATAGGCAACCTAAGGAATGGGAGAAGATATGTGCACCACAGTATTTCTATCTTTAAAATGCTCAACTAGCCAATGCTCATTAATTAATTAATTAAGATGTTTAGTTTTTTTTATTTCTCCTGTGCTAGGGACTGTCCTCTAACAAAGCCCATAGGCAAGAAAAGAAGTAAATAGGGAATCTATTTCATGGTAAGATAATGGCTGTAAGTATCTAGGAACAGGATCTAACTAGTAAACAGTGTGAGGAATGTTTTTTTATTATAGTTTATTGTCAAGATGGTTTCCTTTTAACACCCAGTGCTCATCCCAACAAGTGCCCTCCTCCATGCCCGTCACCCATTTTCTCCTCTACCCCACCCCCCATCAACCCTCAGTTTGTTCTCAGTATTTAAGAGTCTCTTATGGTTTGCCTCCCTCCCTCTCCTTAACTCTTATGTTTTTTGAAGGTAATACTTAATCTTAGTCCTGAAACATGTATAGAATTTGGTTAGTTAGGTAAAATAAGAGAAAGGTGAGTAGGGAGAGCAGCATGTGTAAAAGGACAAAGGCAGGACAGAATATAAAGAGTTTAGGAAATGCCATGACATTCAAGAAAACCAGAGAGTAGAGTATGGAATGGAAAGACGAGGCTTGAAAGGTAGGGGGATCACAGATAACTCACCACATTATATAAAGGCTTTAGGGGATTAAACTCTATTATGTGTGCAATGGAGAGTGACATCAATTTGTAAGTTATGAATCTGGTGGCCCCAATGGAAGATAGACTAAAGAGAGTGAGACTGGCTGCACAGAACTGAGTAGGAGGCTATTGCAGTAGTTCAGGTGAAAAATTGTGACTTGAACAAAGGGAGTGGCAATGAATATGGAAATGAAGAATTTGGCTCAAGAGATACTTACAGGGGCGCCTGGGTGGCTCAGTCGGTTGAGTGTCCGGCTTCGGCTCAGGTCATGATCTCGCGGTTCGTGGGTTTGAGCCCCGCGTCGGGCTCTGTGCTGACCGCTAGCTCAGAGCCTGGAGTCTGTCTTTGGATTCTGTGTCTCTCTCTTTCTCTGACCCTCCCCTGCTCACGCTCTCTCTCTCTCTCTCAGAAATAAATAAAACATTTAAAAAATTAAAAAAAAGAGAGAGATACAATGTTGAACTAAAAACAATCACATATGGAAGGGTAAGGGAGGTAAAAAGAATCATTGAAGACTCAAAAACTATGGTGTCAATAACTGAGGTATAAGCAGGAACAGATACAGGCAGAGAAAAGATGAAAAGACTTGACATGAATTTAAAGATATGTAGTACATCAGAGTCAAGATCATATTCTTTAGGAAGTTGGGTAGGAGAGATAGGAGTTCAGGGAGAACATGGTAGATAGAGTTTCATGTCATCAGCATAGAAGTGAAACTTGAAATTGTAATATATAAGATCAAGCAGGGAGTGAGAAAAGAAGGGAGTCTAGGAACGAGCCGTAATAAACACTAATGTTTAAAAGCAGGTAGAAGAAGAAGAGAGATTCTGAGGGAGACTGAGGTGGATCAGTCAGAGAAGCTGTCAGCTGTTAAAACCCAAGGATATAAGGTTTCTGGAATTGGAAAATGATCCCAAGGCCTCTTTCTGCCTTCTATATTCTCTTGCTGACTTGAACAATAAAGATTGACTTTATTTTCTTGCAAGGTCAGTTACACATTTACAAGGAAATTGGTTGTAATTTATCCAGCATTTTGATTTGTGGAGCAAGAAGTATTTCAGAATACCTACCCACCACACTGTCAGGAGTATTCTACTGTATTGCTTTTAAAATTAAAAACAGCTGGCTACGACTTGATAAAAGGCATTCGTGCAAAACCTGTAGCCAGCATCACACTTAAAGGTGAAAGACCGTCTTCTTCAATTTCTTTCATAAGTTTTCTATAGTTTTCAGCAAATAGATCATTTATTTACCTCTTTGATTAGGTTTATTCTTAGGCATCTTATGGCTTTCGGTGCAATTGTAAATGGGATTGATTCTTTGATTTCTCTTTCTGCTGCTTCATTACCAGTGTATAGACATGCAACTGATTTCTGCACGTTGATTTTATAACCTGCAACTTTGCTAAATTCACGAATCAGTTTCAGCAGTTATTTTTTTTTTTTGGTGGAGTCTTTCGGGTTTTCCATGTAAAGTATCATGTCATCTGCAAAGAGTGAAAGTTTGACTTCTTCCTTGCCAGTTTGCATGCCTTTTATTTCTTTTTGTTGTCTGATTGCTGAAGCTAGGACTTCCATTACTAAGTTGAACAACAGTGGTGAGCATGGACATTCCTGTTGTGTTCCTGACCATAGGGGGAAGCTCTCAGTTTTTCCCCATTGAGGATGATATTAGATGTGGGTCTTAGATATATGCCCTTTATGATGTTGAAGTTTGTTCCTTCTATCCCTACTTTCTTGAGGGTTTTTATCAAGAAAGGATGCTGTATTTTGTCAAATGCTTTTTCTGCATCTATTGAGAGGATCATATAGTTCTTATCCTTTCTTTTATTAATGTGGTATATAATTGTTTACTAATTTGCAAATATTGAATCAGCCCTGCAATCTCTATCAAAATAGCACCACCATTCTTCAGAGCTAGAACAAACAATTCTAAAATTTGTATGGCACCAGAAAAGACCCCTAATAAACAAAGTGATGTTGAAAAAGAAAACAAACCTGGAGGCATCACAATTATGGACTTCAAGCTGTATTACAAAGCTGTAATAATCAAGACCGTATGGTACTGGAAGAAAAAACAGACAGATCAATGGAACAGAGAAGGAACCCAGATATTCACCTACAAATATATGGCCAACTAATCTTTGACAAAGCAGGAAAGAATATCCAATGGAAAAAAGACAGTCTATTCAGCAAATGGTGCTGGGAGAACTGGACAACAACTGTAACATTTCTTACACCATACACAAAAAACAAATTCAAAATGGATGAAAACCCTAAGTGTGAGACAAGAAACCATCCCAATCCTAGAGGAGAACACAAGCAGCAACCTCTTTGACCTCAGCTGGAGCAACTTCTTACTAGACATGTCTCCGGAGGCAAGGAAAACAAATGCAAAAATGAACTATTGGGACCTCATCAAAATAAAAATCTTCTGCACAGCAAAGGAAACAATCAACAAAACTAAAAAGTAATTGATGGAATGGGAGAAGATTATTTGCAAATGATTTATCAGATAAAGGGTTAGTATCCAAAATCTATGAAGAAGTTATCAAACTCAACACCCAAAAAGCAAATAATCCAATGAAGAAATGGGCAGAACACATTATGGCAAGAAGACATGAATAGACACTTTTCCAAAGAAGACATCCAGATGGCTAACAGGCACATGAAAAGATGCTCATCACTCATCGTCAGGTAAATACAAATCAAAACCACAATGAGATACCACCTCACACCTGTCAGAATGGCTAAAATTAAGAATGCAGGAAACAACAGCTGTTGGTGAGGTTACAGAGAAAGGGGGGCCCTTTTGCACTGTTGGCGGGAATGCAAACTGGTGCAGTCACTCCATAAAACAGTATGGAGGTTCCTCAAAAAATTAAAAATAGACCTACCATACAACATAGCATTTGCATTACTAGGTATTTTTCCAAAGGATACAAAAATGCTGATTTGAATGGGCACATCATCCCAATGTTTATAGCAGCACTATCAACAATAGTCAAATTATGTTAAACAACAGTGGTGAGAGTGGACATCCCCATTGTGTCCTGTCACAGGATATAAAATCAATATACAGAAATCGGTTGCATTTCTATACACCAATAATGAAACAACAGAAAGAGATATCAATGAATCAATCTCATTTACAATCACACTAAGGACCACAAAATGCTGAGGAATAAATCTAACCAAAGAGGCAAAAGGTCTGTATACTAAAAACTATAGAAAGCAAATGTAAGAAATTGAAGAAGACATAAAGAAATGGAAAAACATTCCATGCTCATGGATTGTAAGAACAAATATTGTCACAATGTTGATACTACCCAAAGTGATCTACACATGCAATGAAATTCCAATCAAAATAGCACGAGCATTCTTCTTAGAGCTAGAACAAACAATCCTAAAATTTGTATGGAACCACAAAAGACCCTAAATAGCTGAGGTAATGTTGAAAAAGAAAACCAAAGCTGGAGGTATCACAATCCTGGACTTTAGCTTATACTACAAAGCTTTGATCATCAAGACAGTATGGTATTGGCACAAAAACAGACACAGAGACTGATGGGATAGAATAGAGAACCCAGAATTGGATCCACAAATGTATGGCCAACTGATTTTTGACAAAGCAGGGAAGAGCATCCAATGGAAAAAAGACAGTCTCTTTAGCAAATGGTGCTGGGAGAACTGGACAACAACATGCAGAAGAATGAAACTGGACCACTTTCTTACACTATACTCAAAAATAAATTCAAAATGAATGAAAAACCTAAATGTGAGACAGGAAACCATAAAAATCTTAGAAGAGAAAACAAGCAACACCCTCCTTGGCCTCAGCCACAGCAACTTCTTACTTGACATGTCTCTAAAGGCAAAGGAAATAAAAGCAAAAATGAACTATTGGTACCTCATCAAGATAAAAAGTTTCCCCACAGCAAAGGAAACAATCAACAAAACTAAAAGGCAACTGACAGAATGGGAGAAGATATTTGCAAATGATATATTGGATAAAGGGTTAGTATCCAAAATCTATAAATAACTTATCAAACTTAACACCCAAAAAACAAATAATCCCTTGAAGAAATGGGCAGAAGACATGAATCGACATTTTTTCAAAGAAGGCATCCAGATGGCTAAGAGACACATGAAAAGATGCTTAACATAGCTTATCATCAGAGAAATACAAATTAAAACTACATTGAGATACCACTTCACACTGGTCAGAGTGGCTAAAATTAACAACTCAGGAAACGAGATGTTGTTGGCAAGGATATGGAGAGAGGGCAACCCTCTTGCATTGTTGGTGGGAATGCAAACTGGTGCAGTCACTCTGGAAAACTGTGTGGGGAGTCCTCAAAAAATTAAAGATTCAATTACCCTACCACCCAGCAATAGCACTGCTGGGAATTTATCCAAAGGATACAGAAGTGCTGGTTCATAGGGGCATGTGTACCCCTATGTTTACAGCAGTGCTATCAACAATAGCCAAATAATGGAAAGAGCCCAAATGCCCATCTACTGATGAATGTATAAAGAAGATGTGGTATATATACACAATGGAATACTACTTGGCAATGAAAAATAATGAAATCTTGTCATTTGGTACAACGTGGATGGAACTGGAGGGTATTATGCTAAGTGAAATAAGTCAGTCTGAGAAAGATAGATATTATATGTTTTCACTCATATGTGGAAATTGAGAAACTTCACAGAAGACCATGGGGAAAGGGTAAGAAAAATATATATAGTAACAAACAGAGATGGAGGCAAACCATAAGAGACTTTTAAATAGAGAACAAAACGAGGGTGGAAGGAAGTGGGGCGGTCGAGGGGTGGGGAAAATGTGTTATGGGCATTGAAGAGGCATTGCTGGGATGAGCATTGGGTGTCTTGTGTAAGTGATGAATCACAGGAATCTACTCTGAAAACCAAGAGCACACTGTATACACTGTATGTTAGCCAACTTGACAATAAATTATATTAAACAATAAATAAATAAAATTTATGGAAATGCCTAAAACAACCAATAGTCATATTATGGAAAAAGCCCAAATGTCCATCGACTGATGAATGGATAAAGAAGATGTGGTATATATATACAATGGAATATTACTTGGCGATCAAAAAGAATGAAATCTTGCCATTTGCAACTACATGAATGGAACTATAGGGTATTATGCTAAGCGAAATTAGTCAGTCAGAGAAAGACAAATATCATATGACTTCACTCATATGAGGACTTTAAGAAACACAACAGATGAACATAGAGGAAGGGAAGGAAAAATAAGATAAAAGCAGAGAGGGAGGCAAACCATAAGAGACTCTGAAAGACAGAAAACAAACCAAGGTTGCTGGAGGGAAAGTGGGGGTGGGGTGGGGTAAATGGGTGATGGGCCTTAAGGAGGGCACTTGTTGGCATGAGCACTGGGTGTTATATGTTAGTGATGAATCACTAAATTCTACTCCTGAAACCAATACGACACTATATGCTAACTGACTTGAATTCAAATAAAAAAAGTGGAAGACTGAATGCTTTCCCTTACGACCAAGAACAAGACAAGGATGTCTTCTCTCACCATCTCTATGCAACATTGTCCTGAAAATTCTGGGCAGTGAAATAAACAAAACAAAGCAAGACAAAAATAGAAATAATAGGCTATATTAAAAAGGAAGAATGATCAAAACTGTCCTTTGCAGATGACATGCTCATCTGTGTAGCAAATTCTATGATTTCCATAAAGAATATTTGAATAAATAAGGGAATTTGGCAAAATTGCAGGATACCAGGTCAATATACAAAACAACTGAATTTCTATATACTAGCAGTGAATAATTGGAAATTGAAAAAATAATTTCCAATTACATCATAAAAATATGAAATACTCAAGAATAGATCTAATAAAAGGTATGGATGACCTGTGCAATGAAAACTAGTAAACATTGTTGAGAGAAATTAAAGATCTTAAAAAAGGAGAGATGTATTGTGTTCATAGGCTAAAAGACTCAATATTGTTAAATGTCACTTATCCCCAAACTGATCTATTAGTGTAATGCAAGTCCAATCATAGTGCTAGAAGGCATTTGTGTGGAAATTGACAAGCCGATTTTAAAGTTCCCATGGAAGTCCAAATGACCCAGAATAGACAAAACAATTTTGAAAGCAACAAAGTTGAAGGACTTACTGTAGGTGATTTCAAGAGATAGTTTATAAAGCCATAGTAATCAAAGCAGTGTGGTATTAGCCTAGAGACAGACAAGTGGAACAGAACACATAGTACAGAAAGAGACCCACATATGTATGGCCAATTGATTTTTAACAAAGATGTGAAGGCAATTCAGTGGAGAAAGTACGGTCTTTTCAACAACAAATAGTGTTGGGGCATTTAGATAATCACATACAAAAAAATACTGTGATCCATACCTTACACCATATAAAAATTAAATAAAAATGAATCACAGCCCTGAAAAATAGAGGATAAAGTTATTGCAATCTTGGGTTAGTTAAGCAAAAAATGATTTGACAGGGTACAAAAAAGCATGATCCAGAAAAGAAAATTTGGATGAATTGAACTTTATCAAAATTAAACACTTTGATTCATTGACAGACACTGTTAAGAGAAGGAAAGACTGGGGTGCCTGGGTGGCTCAGTCGGTTAAGCGTTCAACTTTGGCTCAGGTCATGATCTCATGGTTCGTGGGTTTGAGCCCCATGTCAGTCTCTGTGCTGACAGCTAGCTCAGAGCCTGGAGCCTGTCTTCAGATTCTGTGTCTCCCTCTCTCTTTGACCCTCCCCTGCTCACACTGTCTCTCTCTCTCTCAAAAATAAATAAAACATTAAAAAAATTTTTTTAAAAAGAGAAGGAAAGACATAGCATTGGAGAAAATATTTGCAAATCATATATCTGGAATGGACTTGTATATAGAATGTATAAAGTACACTTATTTTTTTAATTTTTAACGTTTTATTTTATTTCTTGAGAGACAGAGAGAGACAAAATGCGAGCAGGGGCGGGGCAGAGAGAGAGGGAGACACAGAATCAGACCCAGGCTCCAGGCTCCAAGCAGTCAACACAGAACCTGACATGTGGCTTGAACCCAAAAACATGAGATCATGACCTGAGCCAAAGTTGGATGCTCAACTGATTGAGCCACCCAGGTGCCTATAAGGTACACTTATAATCCAATGATAAGAAGATGAACCACCCAATGAATAAAATGAGCAAAAGATTTGAACAGACACTTCACGAAAGAGGATACATTGATGTCAATTAAGAACATGAAAAGATGCTAAATATAATTAGTCATTAATTAAATGCAAGTTAGAATCCCAATAAGATTCAGTGGCTAACTAGAATGGCTAACATTCAACGATCCATTATAACAAGTGTTGGCATGGATGTGGAACAAGTGGGACATTCATACATTATTTTTGAGAATATAAAATGGTACAACCACTTTGGAAAATATTTCAGTAGTTTCTTAAAAGTTAAACAAACATATATCTACCATATGACCTGGGCATACTACTTGTAGGTATTTACCCAAGTAACTAAAGCATATGTTGACTAAAGACTTGTAACAAATGTTAACAGTAACTTTATTTGTAATAAAAAACTGGAAATGGACAATCCAAATGTCCATCCACAAGTGAATGAACAAACAAATGTGGCACATACATAAAATGGAATAGTACTCAGCAATAAAAATGACCAATTGATATACGCTACAGCATGGATGAATCTCAAGATAATTATGCTGAGTGAAAAAAAGTCTAGACAAAAAGAGTATATGATATATGATTCTAATCATATAAAATGTAAACTAGTCAATAATGACAGAAATATTAGTGTTTGTCTGGGGATTGGGGTATAGGGAGGGATGGAAAGGAAGGGTTACAAGCGAATGAGGGAACTTTTGAGCCTAATGGATATGTTCACTATCTTCATTGTGATATGAATGTCCCTATGAATCTAGACTTATTAAAGAAGTTTTTAGCAGTGCTTTTTAACTATAAAACAATATCAGAAAAAAGTCAAGTGGAGTACTATACTGAATGAATGTGAGCATAAGCTATAGCATCTTTCATTTTGCAATGATAATATCAGAAATCTAAGTGAATACTGTAGATAAAATGACTAGAGATACTTAAATTGGATGACTTCTTTTTATGAACACAATCTGAAAGTATGACCCTTTCTTACTCTTAGAAGCTCATTCTCATTTGGTCTATATTAATTGTCCCAATTTTAAGGCTGACATCATAACCACTCTGCTCTGAGTATTATAATGGCCTTTGGCTAACAGCAATACAACCTTGATGTGACCAGAATATCAGGAAAATGTTCTAATAAAGAAAATGGTCAAACAGCAAAGCTGTCAGAGGACTATTGATAGAGTCCCTTCTTGTCCCAACTTTGAGGATTCTATGGCCTCTTATACTACATGGGATATTAGCATGGAATCTGATCACCACTTGAAAATGCAGGCAACTTTTGAAATTTCTGGATAAAAGGTTGAAACTTTTCATCACTTTCCTCCCTTCCTTTGTAAGTTATGCTCGTCATACTCTCTATTCCAAATCTAAATTATTCATGGATTTGTCCTTTTATGAATATAAGGAGAGGGTGGGAGAGAGACAGAGAAAGAGAGTGAGAGAATGAGAGAGCAAAAGGACAAGAAAGAGAGAAAAGAGTTGTGTGGGTTTCCTATTTGAAGACACAGCTGTTGCAATTGAAATTAAGAGGCCTGGGTCTGGTTTTGATTCTGTCATGTACTGTGTGTGTGTCTTTAGTCAGATGCCCTTCCTCAATCTCGGCCTGTTTTGTTATCCTTTCAAATTAAGAGTTTGAATTAGATGGTTGCTAAGAGCCTTCCCTTCCAGTTCCAATTTTTTTGGGTCCTATGTTCTAAGGAAGGATTTAACCTTGATTTTACTTCCAGTTCCCCAGGTCTTTGGTGTTTCCCTCTTCTCTGCCAAGGATCTGCATCAGATATATTTGTTGAGTTATATCAGCTTCTAGCTTCAGTTAGTACCATTGCTCTGTATGACAAAGACAAGGCTTTAACAATGACAAGGACTGCTGCCTTTCTCAATGAGGCTATCTGAGGCACCGTCTATCCACCACATTTTCTGACAGAGGGTAAAACTTGGGTCCCTTGATTGCTTGTCCCACAGCCACATCCCAACTCCCTGTACTTGATCAATTCTCCATTTAGCAAGTTGTGGTCACTCTTGTCATAAGACATCAAGTCAATAAGAGCCCTTAGAAATCACCTAGTCCATCACCCTTTCCACCATAACCTCATTGATTTCCAGATATGTGTGAGGATAAGGAGAGGGAAAGAACTTGCACAAAGCCACACATAAAATTTACAGGTTCTGATTTCATGTCCAGTGCTATTTCCACAGCACATTGTTGTCAATCATTGCCAGGCATACTAACTTATTTTGTCCAGTTATTCATTCTTTTATTAAGAACAATCATGAGGGCGCGCCTGGGTGGCTTAGTCAATTAAGTGTCCAACTCTTGATTTTGGTTCAGGTCATGATCTCATGGTTCATGAGTTTGAGCCCTGCATCGGGCTCTGCGTTGACAGCACAGAGCCTGCTTGGGATTCCCTCTCTCTCCTTCTCTATCTGTTCTTCCCTTGCTTGTGCTTTCTCTCAAAAATAAAAAAAATAATTAAAAACAATAATTAACCATTATTATGTGCCAAACACTGTGCTTGCTGCTGGGGAAAATGCTGACAGGAGTAAGCCATCTTTGTCCTAAGGTGCTCCCAAGCTGTAGACTAAGGTTGTTTCTGGTAGTACAACTTGGGCTTAGTGCAACAGAACAAGTTGACTACCATCATTTCCATTATCTTCACCACCAAGCACCCACCCACCTGCACTTAGCTAACTATAGTCTAAAATGCTTTGAAACACAAGCAACACATAGCATTTACCACCATTTTGTTGATTTACTTGAATGCACAAGCATTCACTGAGCATCTGCTGATTGTCCTAACATAGATGGAATTAATCACCAAAAGAGAAAGCTAAGGTTCCCACAGTGTTTGCTATGAAAAGTAGTTCTATATTAACCATGAACATCTTTTGTAATGGTCATTTTCATATTGTATTGGATTTTTACAACTGCGTAAAATGAGAGTTTGAAAATTATTATCCCCAATTTACAGAGGCTCAAAGTGTCTAGGATGTGCTAGAGCTGAAGCTCCTGATTTCTACTCCCTTATAATTCTATTTTTTTATGAAACTACCACATAGAGCAGTTTGTTTTCATTTAAGAAATATGAAAGCCAATGCAATTAGCCAAGAAACAGTTTTCTGCTTTGGCAAAAGAAATCTTCCTGAAGAGCAACTTTATTTTAGGGCATTGATTCCAAGAGAATGACACACAAAGGAATGGGTACAAATAACAAGGACCAAGTTCAGGAAGTAAAGGAAGTAGGAGGCACCTGGAAAAGCTCCCAGTCTGTGGTGTGCATCAGGGAAAAGCCTAGTGGAAATAAAGGGAGTAGCAAGCAGGTGCTGAGGAGTCAGGGGGAATGCAAGTTCTAGAAAGGAAGTAAAGGTGGGAAGAAGTAGGTAAGGGTCATGAGCTAGTATCCTCTCTGGCAAGGAGGAAAAAGAGGGAGAAACAAGCAAGTCAGCAATAGTTGGACAGAGGAGTCATTGTCTTCTAGGATTTTAACTTACATTCAAATATGCTTGCCAGCAAAAGACATGGGAGAGGGGTGGGAGGAGCATGATTGATACTGCCTGTCGATCAATTTACAGCCTAGGGTGCTTGGGATGAAGAGACATAATCCAGATGCAGTCTTGATGGGCTTCACTCCTGAGAGTTTCTAATCTTGGGAAAAATTGTCTAAGCATGATTTCAAGTAGTTAAAGAGAGGCATTTTGCAACCAGTATGGCTGTGGCTCCTGAATGCAACTCAAAGACATCATCTAGTGATCAGCTGGACACAGTGATCTCCTCCTGTGCTGAGGGGAGGATGGTAGTGATGAACATACTGACACATGGTACACCTGCACACTCTACTTGATTATAGCAGTTGAAGTGAGCCTTTTAAAACCAAGTCCCACTAGAAGGAGCTCTCTGCAGTGGCTGATTCTTCCACAAACTAGTTGTATAGCCTTGGGCAACTTTCCCAGCCTTGCCTTCCTCACTTTCCTTGTTTGAATAATGTGGATGTTAACAGTACCTATCTACCAGAGGAATGCTGTGGGGAATAAATATGTTGGAACCTGTAAAGTCTACACATGAGTTTGCTATCATTGTTGTGTCACTTGTTCACTCAAAACTCTGCAATGGTTTTGCAGTTTTGTCCCTCAGAGTAAAAGCCAAAATTCTTACAATGGCCTTGTAAAGCCCTACACAATCTGGTTTCCATCACCTTTCTGCCCTTACCTTCTACTATTCTCTTCTTGGCTCACTCAGTTCCAGTCATGCTGGCCTCCTTCTTGTTCCTTCAACATGCCAGGCATGCCCCAGCCTCGAGGCCTTGTCACTGGCTGGTCACTCTGCCTGGATATTCAGTTCAAGCTCTCTCACCTCCTTCAGGTTCCTATTCCAATGTCAGATGCTCAGTGAGGCTTACCTTGATCATCTGGTTCAAAGTTGCAGCCCCACACCAATACTCCGGATCTTTTTTATTTCGTTTTCTGTTCTTGTTTTAAATAGCACTTATTATCTTCTAAAATTCTAAGTAATTTTATTATTATATTTATCATTTATTGTCGGTTTCCTGCTGGAAGGGAAGCTTTATAAGGCAGGAAACTTTGTCTGTTTTCTTCATTGTTGCATCTTAAGCATCCAGAACAGTGCTTAGCACACAGCAGATGCTCAATAAATATTTGTTGATTAAATGAATGAGTTGTGGTTTAAGGTTTTTCAAGAGTAGGTTGACTACACTTGATTTGCAGTCTTTGTGTAGTATTGTTTTCTCCATTTAGATCTTTGGATGCACAGAACAAAATTTATCATATTTCGGTAGTTCAAGGCACACCAATGTCATCAAACGGTGTGGGGCCCCTTTTTTTTTTCTTCTATTGTTTTCCATTTCATTTCCCATCCCCTTTCCAGTTTCTCTTCTTAGCCCACTTTTGTGTATTTAGTGTATGTCCTTCCAATCCAATTTCTATGTGAGTGTTTAGATTTATGTCTTCAAAAAAGAATTAGGGCACTGTTGTATTTAATTTTAAAAATAGCATTGTATTTTAAATATCCACTCATTTCTTCTCCTTTCTTACTTTTTTTTATGCAACATTATCTTTTGAAGTCATCCTTTGGCTGCATGCAAAACTAATTCCTTATCTGTAACTATTGCTTACTACTCCACCTACCTAATGATGGACATTGAGGATACTTCTGTCCTTGCTTTCCAAAACACCACTTCAGGAAATGCTTATTTACATGTCTTCTTTTGGATCTTAGTGAGAGTTTCTCTTCGTGTATAATCTCATGTACAGGGTTGCCTATCATACCCTTTGCTCATTTTCCTAGTGGAATTCCTGCCTTATATTTACTCCTTGGAAAAGGTTTCTTGTCCATTCTAGATACTATTCCTTTGTTTCTAGACATGACAAATACCTTTCTCACCCTCCATTTAACTTTGTCTATGGTGTCCACTGTTGAAAATAAATCTTTAATTTTGGTATAGTCAAATCCATTGCTTTTTTATCTTGCTGTTTGTGCTTTTGGAGGTTTATTTAAGAACTCCCCTATGGTGAAGTCTCAAAGATATTCTTCTTAGTTTGCTCTATTATCTTTATAGTTTTACTTTTTATTTTTAGTTCTTTAATCTGTTTCAAGTTTATTTATGTACATGGTGTAAAAAGGATACAAATTCCTATTTCTCCATGCAGTGAGCTAATTTTATCAATAATTTTGCTAGATCATCTATATTCCCTATACTAATTTGTGATACTGACTCTATCATGTACTAAGATCCAATACACACATGGATGTTTCTGGACAATTTTGTTCCATTGGATTTATTTCTAGTTCCCGAACCACTGCACACTATTTTTTTATTACTAGGGTTTTATAATAATTCTTAATGTCTGTGATATGCTTAAGATGATGTTTTCTAATTATTTTTATTTTTTTAATGTTTATTTATTTTTGAGAGAGAGACAGAGTATGAGTGGGGGACGGTCAAAGAGAGAGGGAGACACAGAATCAGAAGCAGTCTCCAGGCTCTGAGCTGTCAGCACAGAGCCTGACACAGGGCTCAAACCCACAAACCATGAGATCATGACCTGAGCTGAAGTCGGCCACTTAACCGACTGAGCCACCCAGGTGCTCCTCTAATTATTTTTAAAAAGAGTCTAAAGATTGTTGGATATACACTTTTTTCCAATATTTTTGCTAGCATTTACTGCTACACACAATCACTTGAAAAAAATTTGTCCTTCAATCTCTACAAATGTGGCAATGAGTCAATGCAATTGACTTTCAAAAATAAACAAAGTGCCTCTGAGTGTCCATCTCCATCTCAACTTTCACTAATGCTTACCATTTTCAGCCTCTTCCCTGGGATACAGTATTGGGAGTACCTTTGTAGCAATTGTGTGTAAAAAATACTCCCAATCTCACGGCATGCCATTTTGGTGACTTTTTTCAGCAGATTCCAGCAAATGAACTATTTTCTCTGCAAGCAGCCAGTAGTTGTCAGCAAGTCCTGCTATGTTGGTACTGTTACCTCCAAAGTACAGTATTAAGGGTTTTGTCTCTTCAGTAAGCCCCCTTTTAACATGTAACAGCTGCTATTCCATCTTGTTTGAATATTTTGTGGAAAAGTACACAACGAAGCATTCCATGACATGTAATTATCTTTCTGCTGAAGGCCTGGAGTTCCGATGTGTTACTTGTGGAACTTTTTAAACATACCAGAACCATCATGTGAGAAAATTACTGTTTTCTCACCATAACTGTAAACTTTGTGATTTTGGAATTTTTTCCCCCATTTAAATCCATTTAGGCTATGAGTCTTTCAAGGAAAAGTTTTACTTGAGAATTCTTCATATCTAGTAAAGATTGTAAATTTAATGAAAAGCATACTGTAAATTTAAATAACTAGTATACCTTAAATCACACAAGATTAGGATTATACCTTAATTACTATTGTTTCTTCTTGTTTAATTATGTTTAGGATCTAAGCAACAAAGGAAGCCTCAGGGGCAAACACTTTTAGGAAAGCAAGAGTTTACTTGTTAAAAAGTTCTGCAAGAAGTCAAGACTCTAAAAGGAGTAGGGAGGTGTTTAAAGGGGGAGGAGTAAAAACAAAACAAAACAAAACAACATATTAACAAGGTGGTTACTGAGCTTATATTTAGTTTATAGTGGAAGATGATAATTATCTCATATGATTATAAATTTTTTAAAGGATTGTAGCATATCTGCAGGCATTGGCATCATAAAAGGAAGGAGAGAATTGGTTTTGTTAGTCAGTAGTTGAGAAGAAAGGCTTACAGGTTGATCTATTTTTGGGGGCTGGGCTAATATTAGAAAGGGTGTTAGTTTTTGTTAGTTAGTTCATTTATCTCAGAGTGTAAAGTGTTTTCTATCCCTTTCACTATGGGATGCGAGATCTATAAATATTAGTAATAAGTTCAGAGTAAGGTAGCATTTCTGCCTCTACATGATTAATAAATATTCCAGAAAGGAAAAGCAGAGAAAAAAATAGGAGGAAATTACCAAAATAATAATACAAGTAAGTTTCCTTGAACTGAAGAAAAATATCCAACTTAAGCTTGAAAGAGCCTAGCAGGCACCCAGTATAGTAAATAGAAAATTTTTAAAAATATGAAAGCAGATGAACATGAGATTCCTAAATACCAGTCATAAAATGTAGATCCTAAATATATCCAAAAAGGAGTGAAAATCGGTTACATTCAAAAGAACATAATCTTCCAAATCTGAGGGAAAATTAATTTCAACCTAGAATTCTAAGACTTAAAAATTATCAGTCAAATGTGAGAGTAGAATAAAGACACTTAGAAAATTAAATGTAGACAATTTAATCTCCATGCACCTTTTCTTAGTATGTTCCTTGAGTATGTGTGTAAAAATGAGGTATAAACCAAGTCAATCCAACCAAGTAGCTCAATGAAAGGAAGTCTTGGGATGACAACTGAGCAATAAGTCTAAAGAACAATTTTTCCTCATGGGAGTAGGATGACATTCAGAGGGGAGCATCTGGGGATAAAGAAGATTCCAAAAATTTATTATGATCCTTAAGAATATGAATCATACTAAGAAGGTGATAAAGGTAAACAAATAAATGGAATAAGATATGCAAATAGAGCCTCAGAAAAGCAAAAATATTTTACTAGGAAAAGAAAATAATACATTACTGAGTTGTGCAGTAAGCAATATTTAATAGCCATATCAGTACAAATGTTGTATATTGATTTTCAACTTTTTAAAAATTTTCAACTTTTAAAACCAACTACAGAGAAAGCACTTGTAGACTTATACAACAGAATGTAAGTGTCATCAACCTTGATAATAGAAAAATATAAGTACAGAAGCAGTAATGGATACATAGAAAGGAGGAAGAATAAATGAAGGGAAGAGTAAGAGTGTTCTACATTCATTTAATGGGGGTCAAGAAATTTTATGATAGCTCTGAAAACAAGAAATGAAAGTACAGGAATATTTCATTATCCAAATCTAATTCATTCTTGAGAATATGTAGGGAGGAAAATAATTCAGAGAGCAGCAGAGTTTTTCCATTATTTAAATAGAAAAGAACACTTTATTCATAGCCCATTCAAAAACCCTAACTCATTTTCCTAAATATTACTAAACACTCTGAAACATCTATATTACAACCTATCAAAGACTTCCACATAACATAAAGCATTTTAAGCTCCAAATTACCTAATTATTTAACAGCTAAAGACCTCATTAGTGGTCATGTTTGTGAACAATAGGCAACCATACATGGGCAGGGGAGCTGCTGGAACTCTCTCTGGTCTGAGGGGCTGACGAGCACCATAGTTTATGTTTCTTCTGCACCTTGATAGCACAGTTGGGAGCTAGGTCTGAAGGCCATAGCTGGCCTGCTGCCTCAGCAAGCCCCAGGCCTCTAGTCTACACCAGCCTCAGATACCTTGGAGCATAGGGGAAAAAAGCTGTGGTTTAAAATAGTAACTAGAATATAGAGGAACTAGCCCTAGAGCCTTGCCAAATGGCAGGGGAGCTGCTAGAATTCTCTCCAGGTTGGAGGAGCTGGTGTGTGCCACAGTTTACATTCCCCATCCACCTTGATAGTATGGACAGGAGCAGGATTCTAGTACCCTAGTTGGCATTCCACCCCAGCGAGCCACAGGCTCCTAGTCCGCACCAGCCCCAGCCACCCCACCAAGGCAACCCCAGCATACACATACTGGTCAATGTTCACGAGCCATTGTACCAAGGTGACACACGTGCACAGCACCCTGGAATACTCCAGACCCATTCCACTCTGGCTCCTAATGGCTTGCTAGGGTACCCTTGGCACAAAATGCTCCAGGACCTCCTGACTTACACCTGCTTCAGCTGCAGCTGCCCCACCAGGTTGCCTTCTGTGCAGAGCGCCACAGGAACTCTCATCCCTTGCCTGCCTTAGTTTCAACTACCCCTCTAGGGTACCCCTTGAATGGAATGCCCTGGGACCCTGGCTTACATTCTGTATTGTCTTCAGCTCCCCTACCAGGGTGTCATCTGTGTGGAGTGACCCAGGACACACCAGGCCATGCTGGTCTTGGTTCCAGTTGCCCGTCCAGGGCACCCTCTGCACTAAGCATACAGTAGCAATCAATTGATTTTTCAGCAGAAACTTTGCAGGCCAGAAGGGAGTGGCATCATATATTCAAAGTGTTTAAAGGAAAAAAAACTACAATGAAGAGTGTTCTACCCCGCAAGATTATCATTCAGAATGGAAGAAGAGAGTTTCCCAGAGAGACAAAAATTAGAGTTCATCCCTACTAAACCAACCTTACAAGAGTTAAAGGGACTTCTTACGTGGAATAAAAGCCATAGTTAGATGTAAGAAAATTATGAATAAAAAGATGTAAAATATGACAATATACATAAAACATGGGGGAGGGAATAAAAAAGAAGTTCTTTTGGAGTGTGTTCTAACTTGAGTGACCATCAATTTAATATAGACTGCTATATACTTAAGATACTATATGTCAACTTCAGGAAACCACAAATTAGAAACCTATAAGAGGTACACACAAAAAAAGAGAAAGAAAGCCAAGCATACCACTACGGAAAGTCACCAATCATAAGGAAAAATAGAGAAGAAAGGAAGAGAGAATAACTACAAAACAGTCAGAAAACAATTAACAAAACGTCAATAAATATATACCTATCAATAATTACTTTACATGTAAGTGGTTTAAATGCTCCAGTCAAAATTCATAGGGTGTCGAATGGATAAAAGAAAAAGACCTATCCATATGCTGCCTGTAAGAGACTCACTTCAGAACTAAAGACACATATATACTAAAAGTAAAAAGATGAAAAAAGATATTTCATGCAAATGTAAATGAAAAAAAAAGCCAGGATAGCAATACATATATAGACAGGATAGAAATACTTACAAAGACAAAACAGACTTTAAAACAAAGACCATAACAAGAGACAAAGAAGGGCAATGGATAATAATAAAGGGATCAATTCAACATGATATACCAATTATAATTATTTATGTATCCTAAGTTGGAGCACCTAAATACATAAAGCAAATATTAACAGATAAAAAGGGACAAATTGTTAGTAATATACTAATAATAGGGGACTTTAACACCCCACTTACATCAATGGATAGATCATCCAGGCAGAAAATCAACAAAGAGAGTGTACTTGAAAAACACATTAGACTAGATGGACTTAACAGTTATACACAGAATATTCCATCCCAAGCAGTAGAATACACATTCTTTCTAAGTGCACATGGAATATTCTCCAGGATAGATCACATGTTAGTCCACAAAACAAATCTCAATAAACTTAACAAGATTGAAACAATATCATGCATCTTTTCCAACCACAAATAGAAATCAATTGCAAGAAAAAAAAACTGGAAAAAACACGAACACATGGAGGCTAAACAGCATGCTACTAAACAGCAAATGAGCCAAAAAGAAGTCAAAGAGGAGATTAAAAAACACATAGAGACAATAAAATGAAAACACAACAGTCCAAAACCTTTAGGATGCAGTGAAAGCAGTGCTAAAAGGGAGATTTATAGTGGTACAGCCTACCTCAAGAAACAATAAAAATATCAAATAGATAGTCTAATCTTATACTGAAGGGAACTACAAAAGCATAGTAAACAAAACCCAAGATTAGTAAAGGGAAGAAAATAATAAAGATCAGAGCAGAAATAAATGAAGTAGAGACAAAAAAAAAAAAAAAAAAAAAAAAGAAAAGATCAATGAAACCAAGAGCTGTTTTTCGAAAAGATAAACAAAACTGACAAACCTTTGGCCAGACTCATCAAGAAAAAAAGGAGAAATGACCAAAATATAAAATACAAGAAATGAAAGAGGAGAAGTAACAACTAAGCCAACAGAAATACAGACAATTATGAAAGAATACTACAAAAAGTATTTGTCAACAAATTGGACAGCCTAGAAGAAATAGATAAATTCCTAGAAATGTACAGTCTTCCAAAACTGACCCAGGAAGAAATAGAAAATCTGAATAGACCAATTACTGGTAATGAAATTGAATTGGTAATAATAATAATAATAATAATAACCTCTCAAAGAACAAAAGTCCAGGACCAAATGGATTCACAGGTGAATTCTACCAAAAATTTAAAGAACAGTTAATAGCTATTCTCCTCAAACTATTCCAAAAAATAGAAGGGAAGCTTCTAAACATATTTTAAAAAGCCAGCATTACCCTGATACCAAAATCAAAGACACTACAAAAAAAAAAAAAAAAAGAAAAAAAGAAAACTACAAGCCAATATGCCTGGTGAACATAAATGCAAACATTCTTCACCAAATATTAGCAAACCACATTCAACAATACATTAAAAAGATCATTCACCACAATCAAGTGGGATTTATTCTGGGGATACAAGGATGTTTTTTTTAATGTTTATTTATTTTTGAGAGAGAGAGAGAGAGACAGAGAGAGAGAGACAGACAGACAGACAGAACATGAACAGAGGAGGGGCAGAGAGAGAGGGAGACACAGAATCCAAAGCAGGCTTCAGGCTCTGAGCTCTCAGCCCAGAGCCTGATGCAGGGCTCAAACCCACGAACCATGAGATCATGACCTGAGCTGAAGTTGAACGCGTAACCAACTGAGTCATTCAGGCACCCCAAAGGATGGTTTAATATCCACAAATCGATCAACAGGATACCCTGTATCAAAAAACTAAAGAACACAAATTATATAATCATCTCAATAGATGCAGAAAAAGCATTTGACAAAATTCAACATATGTTCATGATAAAAACTCTCATTTAAAGGAAACATACCTCAGCATAATAAAGGCCATATATGAAAAACCTACAGCTGACACCATATTCAACAGTGAAAAACTGAGAGCTTTTCCTGTAAGGTCAGGGATAGGACAAGGGTGTCCATTCTCATCACTTTTATTCAACATAGTACTGGAAGTCCTAACAATCAGACAAGAAAAAGATATAAAAGGCATCCAAATTGGTAAGGAAGAAGTAAAACTTTCACTATCTGCAGTTGACATAATACTATACATAGAAAACTGTAAATAATCCACCAAAAACACTATAAGTAATAAATGAATTCAGTAAAGTTGTGGGATACAAAGTTAGTACCCAGAAATTGGTAGCATTTCTATACACTAATAAGAAAGTAACATAAAGAGAAATTAAGAAAGCACTTCCATTTACGACTGTACCAAAAAGAATAAAATACCCAGGAATAAACTTAATCAAGGAGGTGAAAGAGCTGTACTCTGAAAACTATAAAAGACTGCAGAAAGACACTGAAGTTCACACAGACAAATGAAAAGATATTTCATGCTCATGGATTGCAAGAATTAATATTGTTAAAATGCCCATACTACCCAAAGCAATCTACAGATTCAATGCAATCCCTATCAAATAGCACTAGCCTTTTTCACAGAACTAAAACAAAATTTGTATGAAACCACAAAAGACCCTGAATAACCAAAGCAATCTTGAGGAGGATGAACAGGGGTGGAGGTATCACAATCCCAGATTTCAAGACATACTACAAAGCTGTAGTAATCAAAACAATATGGGACTGGCACAAAAATAGACACACAGCAATGGAAAAGGGCAGAGAGCCCAGAAATAAACCCATGCTTATATGGTCAATTAATCTACAACAAAGGAGGCAAGAATATACAATGAAGAAAAGACAGCCTCCTCAATAAACACTGTTGGGAAACCTGGACAGCTACATGCAAAAGAATGAAACTGGACCACTTTTTTACATCATAAAAAAAACTTAAAATGGATTAAGGACCTAAATGTGAGAACTGAAACCTTATCCCTTCTAAAAGAAAATATAGGCAGTCATTTCTTTTACATTGGCCTTAGCAACATTTTTCTAGGAATATCTCCTCAGGCAAAGGAAACAAAAGCAAAAATAAACTATTGAGACTACATCAAAATACAAAACTTCTGTACAGCAAAGAAAACCATCAACAAAACAAAAGACAACCTACTGAGTGGGAGAAGATATTTGCAAATGATATATCCAAATGAGGGGCTAATATGCAAAATATATAAAGAACGTATACAACTCAACACCAAAAAAGAAATAATCTGATTTAAAAAATGATCAGAGAACCTTAAAAGACATATTTCCAAAGAAGACATACAAATGGCCAACAGACACACAAAAAGATGTTCTACATCACTAACCATCAGGGAAGTGAAAATTGAAACCTCAATGAGACCTTACAGCTGTCAGAATGGTTAGGATCAAAAAGACAAGAAATAACAAGTGTTGGCAAGGATGTGGAGAAAAAGGAACACTTGTGTACTGATGGTGGGAATGTAAATTTGTATAACCACTGTGGAAAATAGTATGGAGGTTCCTCAAAAAATTAGAAATAGAAATACCTTATTATCCAATACTTCCACTACTGGGTATTTACCTAAAGCAAATGAAAACACTAGTTTGAAAAGATATATGGACCCCTGTATTTATTGCAGCATTATTTATAATAGCCAAGATATGGATGCAACCCAAGTATCCATTGATAGATAAATGGATAAAGATGTGGTATAGATATATAATGACATATTACTCAGCCACACAAAAAATGAGATCTTGCCATTTGTAATAACATGGATGGACCTACTAGGTATTATGCTAAGTGGAATAAGTCAGACAGAGAAAGACACATGCTGTATGATTTCACTCATATGTGGAACCTAAAAACCAAAACAAATGAATGAACAAATAAAACGCAGAACCAGACCTACAAGTATAGAGAACAAACTGATGTCGCCAAAGGGGAGGAGGGTGGGGCATTGGGCAAAATGGGTAAAGGGAAGTGGGAGATACAGGATTCTAGTTATGGAATGAATAAGTTACAGGAACAAAAGCCACAGCATAAAGAGTATAGTCAATGATATTGTAATAGCATTGTGTGGTGACAGATGGTAGCTACATTTGTGGTGAGTATAGCATAATGTAAAAACCTGTTGAATCACTATGTTGTACACCTGAAACTAATGTAACATTGTGTTACATATACTATACTTCACCAGTAAGAACTATACTTCACCAGTAAGACACACAGCAGCAGTAAAAGCAGATGATTTAGAGATATAGTACACGTCTTCTGGTGACAAGATAAAAATCAGATAGAAATGTTCAAAAGGTTCCTTCAGGGTAGCAGGACTGGAATCATGTAGACTACTGCTTTGCATTATTAAATCTGTATATTTGAGTTTTAAAAGCCCAGGGCACATATTTTTGCTACAAATAAATTTGAAAATTTGTTTAAAAATTTTAATGTGTATTTATTTTTGAGAGAGAGAGAGAGAGAGAGAGAAAGAGAGCTGGGGAGGGGCAGACAGAGAGGGAGACACAGAATCTGAAGCAGGATCCAGGCTCCCAGCTGTAAGCACAGAGCCTGATGCGGGGCTCAAAGTCACAAACCATGAGATCATGCAAGCTGAAGTCAGATGCCTAACCGATTGAGCCACCCAGGGGCCCAATGAATGTTTGTTTCTCAAGAAGGAAAATGTGGCCAAGTCACATCATAGCTATAATAGTCTTCCAAGTTGCCTCCATCCTCCCTCATTCACTTCTTTTTGTTTGTCTTTGAGTTTTGGACATAGCACTCTTATGACCATTTTTATTGCACATATTTATAAATACTTCTCCACATTCATTACAGGATGACTATCACATCCATTGCCTTAAATAAAACCCTTCTCAATGTAGGAAGTGGGTATCATTCTTATGAAAATATTTATTACATGTCTTCTTATTTTTATTTTAAAGTATTAGTTTCTTTCAAGTTGAAATATAACTGACATATAACATTGTGTAAGTTTAAGGTATGTAACATGTTGATTTAATGGATTTCTATATTACAATGATTACCACAATAACTTTAGCTAACACCTCTGTCACAATACATATTATCATTTCTTTTTTTGTGGTGAGAACATTTAAGATTTAATCTCATAGCATCTTTAATGTTTATAATACAGTACTATTGACTATCATCACTATGTTGTGCATTAGATCTCTAGAACTTATTATTTTAGTTGCAAGTTTGTACCCTTTAACAACACCTCTCCACTTTCCCCATGACCCAGCCCTTGGCAACTATCATTCCACTCTCTGTTTCTACAAGTTTGGCTTTTTAGCTTCTACATATAAGTGATATCATATAATATTTGTCTTTGGCTGGCTGATCTCACTAAGCATAATTCCCTCAAGGACCATCTGTGTTGTTGCAAATGTAAGATTTCCTTTTTTCCTCATGGCTATATAATATTTCATTGTCTATATACATACCACATCTTCTTTGTCCATTCATTAATTGTTTCTATCTTGGCTATTGTGAGTAATACTGCAATAGACATGGTTGTGCAGATATCTCTTCAAGATCCTGTTTTCATTTTATTTTTATACATACCCAGAAATAGGATTACTGGATCCTATGGTATTTCGATTTTTAATGTTTTGAAAAACATCCATACTGTTTTCCATAATGTTTGTACTGATTTACATTCTCACCAACAGAGCAAAAGGATTCCCTTTTCTCTATATCCTTGCCAACACTTGTTATCTTTTGTCTTTTTGATAATAGCCATTCTAGCAGATGTGAAGTGATCATCTCACTGTGGTTTTGATTTGCATTTCCCAGATGATTAGTGATGTTGAGCACCTTTTTATATACCTGCTAGCTATTTGTGTGCCTTATTTTGAGAAATGTCTCTTCAGGTCTTTTGCACATTTTTAAATCAACTTATTTGTTTCCTTGGAGTTGTTTGAATTCTTTATATGGAGTTGTTTGAATTCTTTATATATTTTGGATATTAACCCCTTATATGATTTGCAAATATTTTCTCCCACTTTGTAAGCTGTCTCTTCACTCTGTTGATTCTAATAAATTGTAATAACCCATGTCTGATTTACCTGACATTGATAGTGATGATCACAATGGCTTGCACTGGTATGACATATAGACAAGGAGAAGAGATTAACAAAAAAATGGCATCTTGACTCTCCCAAGCTTAGTTGGTGGTATTATAAGCAGAAGCAGTCAGCAACTGCCATGCTTTCTACCCTCAAGAAGGCAAGCAGTCAGAGGGTAGGGCTGGCACACATACCCTAAGATGACTTTCAATGAATCATACCTTGTATAACCCTTGTATAACCCTTTCCCTAGAGTGTGAACAATACCTGAAACTTACTTTTTTTTTTGAAACTTACTTTTAAACACCAATATGAAAAAGAAAATGGGATGTCACTTCCATGACTCTGTTACGTTATTTAAGACTCTATCCTAGCACACTAGATTCCAATGCTGGCCTTGAAGGAGCAAACAGCTATATTGTGACTGCCTTAGCCGCTGGGACCTGAAGAAAGCCTACAGTTAAGAACCAGCAAAAACCAGGGCTCTCAGTTATATAGCACAAGGAAATTAATTCTTCCAGCCACTTTTGGAGCTTGGAAAGGGACCCTAAACTCCAGATGAGAAGGCAGCATTATTTCAAACCTTTCTTGCAGCCTTGTAAGGCCCTTAGCAGAGGACCCAACTAAGCTATACCTAGACCCCCGATCCATGGAAAATGAGCTAATAGATGTGTTTTGTACACAGCTGCTAAATTTGTGCTATTTGTTACATAGCAATATAAAACTAATACAGGGTGAGACAGAATAGAGGATAAATATAGCCAGTTGGTGTCCAACAAATAGGCTGGTAACTTTGCTATGAGTGATTATTTTGTTTCCAGGCCTGAGGCAAGATTTTTCTTCCGAGGAGGACCCAGATTGGAATAAGCTTGAGAACATCAGTCTGGGCCCAAAGTGAAGGCTGATGTAAATACTTATTTTGCACAGAATTAATTGGCAACTTTGAGCTTTCTAACTTTAGCAGTGCCATCTCAGCATCTCACCACATTTGACATTCGTGACTCAGGAACCCAGGAGCTAGCTTGCATGTGTGTGACAGGGCTAAAACCCAGTGGTTTGAAGTAAAGGAACTATTAACTATGGGATGCTAATTAAGTTGCATTCATGCCTAAGTTGCAGTTATTCCTGCTACTTGAGGAATGCTCTCAACTGAAATGCTTGTGCTCATAATGATAAATCATGGATTTGATTACCCAGATTTGCCCACTCACTATTTTCTTATGAAATCCAGTACCCAGAGTCAGGTTCATCATTTAAATCTTACAAACCTAGTGAAAGTCAAGTCATAGGAAAGCCTGTAATAAATCAATTTTGAAAGTGGAATGGTAGGGGAGCAGAGTAGGCAGCAGCAGCAGCAGCAGCAGCAGCAGCAGCAGCATTTCCTTAACTATTAAAGAGGCCCATTGACATACACCTGCTTAGCCACCACTGAGGTGAATCTGGAGGCTTTCCCCAGATTCCCTGAGAGTCCTAATGAAACTCTTGTTCTAGGTCTAAAACTCTTCCCCTTGAGAATTTCTGTATTCATTTGCTTGGGCTGCCATAACAAAGTATTAGACTAGGTGGCTTAAACAACAAGTATTTATTGTCTCACAGTTTTGAAGGCCACAGTTGTGAAGTCTGAGATCAAGGTGTCAGCAGGCTGGCTCCTTCCTGTCTCCTTGGCATGTAGATGGGCATCTTCTCCCTGTGTCTCACGTGGTCTTCCCTCTACATGTCTGTGACTTAATCCTTCTGTATGTGTCTGTGTCCTAATCTCTTTGTAAGGATACCAGTCATATTGCTTTAGGATCTGCTCTAATGACCTCTGTAAAGACCCTATCTCCAAATATAGTCACAATTTGAGGTCCTGTGGGTTAGGGCTTCAACATATGAATATTTGGGAGACACACTTCAGTCCATAACAAGTCATAAATAGGCATTTCAAACACAGCTTTTAGCTCAGTCAGGGACTGTGCTTATCATAAAGGTAATGGTCATTAAAAGACACTGTCTAGGAGTGCCTGGGTGGATCAGTCAGTTAAGCATCCAGCTCAGGTCATGATCTCACAGTTTGTGGGATTGAGCACTGTGTCAGGCTCTGTACAGCACAGAGCCTGCTTGGGATTCTGCCTCTCTCTCTCTCTCTCTCTCTCTCTCTCTCTCTCACACACACACACACACACACATACACACTCTCAAAATAAATAAATAAACTTAAAAAAGGACACTGTCTAAAATATAAAGTTTCATTAGGTTAACAGCATGGATGAAACTGTATGACGCTGGCTGCACAGTGACATTATTTGGAAACAGGGTCACTGAAGGTGTAATTACTTAAGATGAGGACATACTAGTATAGGGTGGGTCCTTAATTGAATATGATTAGCATCTTTTATAAGAAGTAGAAATTTGGACACAGACATGTACACAGGAAGAATCCTATATAAAGATCAAGACAGAGATTGGGGTGACACATCTACAAGCCAAGGAAACATCTAGTACAAATACCTTCCCTCATAACCCTCAGAAAGAACCAACTCTGCCAATGCCTTAATCTTGAATTTCTAGCTCCAGGACTGTGAGATAATATATTTCTGTTGTTTAAGCCACATAATTAGTGATACTTTATTAGAGCAAACCTAGCAGACATTTGATGGGGTAAGTTCCCACCAAATTCTTTGACAAGTTCAATCTAGGTCCTTCTCAGGTAAGTAGGGATTCTATATTAGTCAAGGAAATTAATGCTAGCTGCTATCTAAAGAACCCCAACTCTCAGTGGTTTAACACATTACAAGTATATATCTTGCACATAACACAGTCTGAGGAGAGTTTGATGGATCTTTTACATAGTCGTTCATTAAGTGATGATTCAGAGATCAAAGCTCTACTGTAATTAGGGCCTTTGGGATCTACTAAATCCTCTCCAACTGACAGGCTGATAAGCAGAGAGTATGGAGAAGGAATATCAGCTTTTAATTGCCTTGGGATTGTCAGATCCTGGGGAATGAAGAAGAGTATTCCTTGGGTAAGAGGTACTTATAGTCTTGCTGCCTCCTGTCAACCAAACGAATGTTCAGGCAGCTGGGTGACTCAGTCACTTAAGCATCTGACTTTGGCACAAGTCATGATCTCATGGTTTGTGAGTTCAAGCCCTGATTCGAGTGAGCTCAAGCTCCACATCAGGTGAGCTCAAACCCCATTTCAGGTGAGCCACGCTTCTCTCTCTCTCTCTCTCCCTGTCTCTCTCTCTCTCTATGCCCCTCCTGGGATTCTCTCTCCTCTCTCTCTCTTTATCAAAAAAAGAGCAGTTTGGAATGATCAGAATGGTGTATACAACTTGTTCAGTAATACACTGTGTCTTCTCTCTTTCGTGGATACATACCTGCACTTCCCAGACCCCTGCAATTAGATGGGCATTAAAAATATGTTTGTACAGAGACGCGGGCAAGATGGCGGAGAAGCAGGGAGCTCTGTAATCCGTGCACGCCTGCATGGATTGAACTGAGAAGGACTGAAGTGATAAAACTTGTATTTGAAGGTGGGGGAAAGAAGAAACAAATGCCAGAAAGAAGACAACCTCAAAGATGCCTGAGCGAGTGACTGTGATCTGGGAAATTAGGGGATGGGTGGGTCCCGATGGTGCAGGGGGAAGGAGCCCCAGCCCAAGACAGGGAAGCGTGCTGTGCCCTGGAGAGACCAGGGGAAGAGAAAGAGAGACAGAAAATGCTTATAGAACAATCTCTAAGGGAGGAAAAACTCGCCCGTCTCCCCATATATACAACTGTCGGGCGCAGGGAGAGAAATCCGTCCCGTCTGGCCGGTGAATTCTTCCTTGGGCGCAGCGGCAGCGGCATCCATTCCAAGCGGCACCGCGAAAGGCGGCGGCACAGATAAACGCGGTGGCCATGCGAAAAGGGAAGCGCAAGCCGGGCCGGGAGGCCGGCCGCCAGCAGGAACACATCTCATCCCCGGTGACGGTGTTGAACTGCATGGACTGGGATTTGGAAGTGAGGCGGAGCTTGGAGAATACAGTCTGGATCGCCCGCGGCACAGGGAGATCGGACTCAGAAGGGCGGCTTGCAATGCTTGGTTCCGGCAAAGCTTCGAAGCGGCGCCATACTTCTCCCCGCAACCACCAAGGCGGGGCCTCGGAGAGAGCAGCCCCCGAGACCTGACCTGCCGCCAGACCACGCCCATTCGCACAGGGGAGTTGTCTTGTTTTTTTTTCCTTTTTTCTTTGTTTTTTCTTTTCTGCTGCCATCTCCAGATATATCTCCCGTAGCATATTCTTATCTCTCCTCTTGGCTGCTTATATGCTTTTAGACTGCCCACAGACTTTTGCTGTCTCTGTCCCCACCTTGTTTTTCTTTTTCTTTTTGTTTTTGTTTCTTTTTCTTCTCTCTTTTCTTCTCTTCTTTCTTTTCTTTCCTTTCCTTTCCTTTTCTTTACTTCCTTTCCCCTTTTGGCTTGCTTGTTTGTTTGATTTGTCTGTGCGTTTGCGTGCTTTTCTTCCCTGTATGCTAGTCTGTTTCCTTTTCAGGGATACCTCAAGAAAAA
>CM053579.1:2431363-2457793 GCA_028646485.1 Cryptoprocta ferox
TTTATTCTGGTTCTTGATTCCCTTGCCTTTGGGGATGTGTCAAGTAGGAAATTGCTGCGTTTGAAGTCATAGAGGTTGTTTCCTGTTTTCTCCTCTAGGGTTTTGATGGTTTCCTGTCTCACGTTCAGGTCCTTCATCCATTTTGAGTTTATTTTTGTGCATGGTGTAAATGTACAGGCAGTTAATCTTTGACAAAGGAGGAAAGAGTATCCAGTGGAAAAAAAAAATGTAGCCTCTTTAATAGGTGGTGCTGGGTGAATTGGGCAGCAACATGCAGAAGAATGAAACTAGACCACTTTTTTGCCTTTCTAATGAGGTTATATGGACATAATTAGCATTAATGTTTTAGTCAAGCTCTGGTGGGATTTCCCAATGGGATTTTTGCCAGATCAATCTCCCTTTCTCTCACTGGCATTCTTTGGTTTTAGCTACAAATAGTCAGCAATCTGGAAGCCTTCACAGTGGAAGGAAAGGCATGAGGCAAAGCAATGAGTAGAAAGAGTCTCTTCTGTCATCCAGTCCAAACTTCCACCTCTGCAGTCCAATATAATGGATTTTGGAAATGATTTCTAAGAGAAGTAGTGCTAGCTACAGAGTAGACACTAACATGGCTCTGTTTTGTCTCCTTTGATCTTCCTTTTCCCCAGCAAGTTACTTTAAGGCAGAAACCATGTCATGTCAATTGCTCTATACTCCTCCAGTGGTGAGCATAGAGCATTGCCCATAGGGGAGGTGTAAGAAAACCATAAGTGATAAATAACTGTTGGGTTCTTCTTGTAATCCCACAGGCCTTTATTTCTGCCTTTCTTTTCTTCTTATTTTTTATTTATTTATTTATTTTTTTTTTGGTAGAGTACAAAGCTCCAATGAAGATAGTTCTTTCTTCCTTTCCTTTTTTCTTTTTCTTTTTTTTTTTTGCCTCTGTAGTATCACCTTCTCATTCTGCCTCATTTAAAGAGGGTCACAAATGGATTTCTTGAGCCTGTCTCCTCACTGCTTTCTGTCTTAGGCACTGAATCATTTCACTGCCTTAATTGTGAGCAGCAAGGTTACAAATCAGTAGTCACCACCTTTTGACTAGTTCCTGTTCAATGTGATCTTTTAATGTTTTTTTTATCTGTTGGCATTAGTTTCTTTCATCTGACTATAATCTTTAGTTTCATGCTTGATTCCTTTGCCTTTCTCTCTCTCTCTTTCTCTTTCTCTCTTGTTTTGTTTGTTTTGTTTTTGGTCATTAATCTTTCTCTTCCTCTACTTTGAGTGATTCAGCATTCATCATAGGAACCTCCCTATGTTTTTGTCTAGTAGAAATGCCATAAGTAGTTTAGAAGCCTAGAAATGGGCTCACTCAGTCTATGCTTTTAGTCTAGCATGCCCTCATAACTCTCTACAATTCAAGCTCCTATCCTTTCTTTAATACTTAATACAAGGGCCTCCACATGGTCTAGAATATCTAAATTCACAACTTTATTTCAGTTCATTCTAGTTAAGTGACATCAAGAAAGTCACTTGACTGACCTCTCTGAGCCTCCTTGTCCTTCCTTTGGCTACAAAGTGAGGATAGCCAGTATATCTTCTAGTTGCTGAAGAAGCTTGACTCCTCTTCTAAATCCAATTCAGTAATACATTTTGCATGAAATCATCCAAAACTGACCAGTTTCCATCACCTCCATCACTACCAACTTGGTCTGAGGCACCAGTATTTATCACCTAAATTATTATACAAGTCTCCTCTTGCTCAAATGGCACTTTCTCAGTGAGGCCTTTTCTAGTGATCCTATTTAAAATTTCACATCCCATTCTAAGCTTTATTTTCTCTATAGCAACTTATGCATTATAATAATTAGCTTATATATGATTTGCTTTCCCCCCCTTAAATGTATGCTTTGGGTGTAGATTTTTGACTACTTGGTTCACTGCTAAATTGTGAAACACTGCCTAGTCCATAGTAGGTTCTCAATATTTGTTTGATGAGTGAATACTTACCTTACAGGTTTATTGTGAAAATCAAATAGTATATATGGAAGTGTTTCATAAGATTAAACAGTATAAATGTGAGTCACCATTTTTATTATTTACCTCAGTTGGAATTGACCATTTCCTATCCCAAACTCATGTCTATTGGTAGAATCCCAGTAGCACTTCTTCGCTTTGGGAGGGTATCTATGTGTCTGTATCATAATATTTTTCTCTCTGGAAAAAAGTGGAGGCCTGATATCTTAAATTTAGGTTGGAATTCTTAATGACAGAGCTGGGTAGGGAGTGACTAACTCATGACCTACAAAATGTTGAGATAAGAAATCTCTGAAAGAACATACTCAAGAGTGAAATTGAGAGAGCGTGCCCAGGGGTGCCTGGGTGGTTCAGTCGGTTGAACTTCCAACTTCGGCTCAGGTCATGATCTCACGGTTTGTGGGTTCGAGCCCCGCGTCGGGCTCTGTGCTGACCACTAGCTCAGAGCCTGGAGTCTGCTTCGGATTCTGTGTCTCTTTCTCTCTCCGCCCCTCCCCTGTTCACGCTCTGTCTCTCTCTGTCTCTCAAAAATAAGTAAAATGATGAGAGAGAGAGAGAGAGAGAGAGAGAGAGAGAGAGCGAGCGCCCAAGCAGACAATCTAACTAGTGCAAACAATGCAGAGTAAGAAAACAGTTACCAGGCAACAGTGTGGAAAATCATAAGAGCAGATCAAGAAAAGTGGGTTTTCTTTTTTTTTTTTTTTAAACTTTATAGTTTATTGTCAGGTTGGTTTCCATATAACACCCAGTGCTCTTCCCCACAAGTGACCTCCACCAAGACCATCACCCCCCTTTACCTTTTCCCCTTCCCCTTCCCCCCTCAGTTTGTTTTCAGGTCTAACAGGAGAAACCCAACAGAGGACCATGGGGAGGGGAAGGAGGAAAAAGAGTTAGGGAGAGGGAGGGAGACAAAACACGAGAGACTCTTGAATCCTGAAAAAAAAAAAAGTGGGTTTTCTGAGTGAGAAAAATACAAGGAAAGGTAGAAGATAGAACCTGGAGAGTTTTCTGAGGGGTTGCTGCAAAACGACAGAATTATACTATACATCACCTCTGGCCAATTAAAAAAAAGTAGTTCTGAGCTGGTTCAGACACCACCTCTCTGTAACCCTTGCCATAGGTAGAATAAGATCATTGTTTCCCTGGGGACACTAAATGGAAGGCTTGAACAGGCCTTGGAACATTCTGAAGGTGGGAGACATACCACCCATTTGGTTTTTCTGGGCATATCCCACTGAACCAGATATCAGAGCTGGTCGAGGAATGTATGTTTAACATCTCCTTTGAATATACTCTACTTTTTTGGATTATCCCAATTGATCCTAAGAAAGAGATAGAATCTCAATGAAACCATAAAGAATAAAAATGCCTGCAAGTCAGCTCTAGAGTCAGAAGGCAACTAAATTGATTATTGCTGTTATCCTAAAGGGCACAGGGGAGTTAATGGTCATCGAGCTTTGAGCACTGAGCCCGAATTTGGGCTAGTAATTTATATCTATTGAGAAGAGTGCAAAGTGTCATCTTCTTTTTCTCTCAAGGTCCAGTATTGGTCAGCATACTCCTTATCCCAACCCTTGGCCTTCCAGATATAATGAAGATCCTTCTGGGAAACCTCATTTGCTCAGTGAATGACCAGCTACCAGATTGTCACTTGTGATAGTCATTTTAAGGAAATCATGGGAGCAAGAAGCTACTGTATTTATTGAAGTGGGTCTTTTATGTGAAGGAGTGTAGCAGGGTAAATTGACCAGTGACAGTATCACTGGGTGTATAGCAGTATTACAATTTTGCAAAGACCCAGCTGATAAGCTCAAAATCTAAAGGATAATGTGGACAGAAATGAGGTAGCTTGGCTGCCCATTGAGTAGAGGAACATTTTGAAAAACAGGATAAGAGTAAGCAACAATGAGTGGTGCCTAATTTCATTGGAATACAAGATAAGAGATCAAAGTCCAAGATAACAATGCTCAGGTGATATTGAGGGCTGGGAAAGGTTGCAGTAAACTCTTGGATCACATGGGTGTCACAGATAATGATATAATGTAGGGTGATATTTTTGATTTGGGGCCACTAAAGATACCTGAGAGCCATACTTATTGTTATAATGAGTGGCTTTGTGGAATACCTAGATATATACTTCCTTTTTCAAAATATACATTGATGGACAGTTATCAGCATTACGTGCCTCTAAGTACTGTCTTTTATACAAACCTAAATATTTAGGTGATTTCACTGAGCATTAGAATGCTCTTCCATGTATCCCATGCATGCTAGACTAAGCAGACATAGAGGATTAATTTAATTTTCTATGATTACATCAAATTCTCTATCTTTTCATCTTCAAGCTTCCAGGAGAAGACATCAGAGAGATTGTAAATAGAGACAACTAATGAACAAACCATCCATCAGCTGTATTGGTCAAACCCAAGAATTGCTGAGTACATTTAATTGACAGGGGATGAAAAGTCCTCACCTCAGAACTACTGACACCTTGTTAAACATCACTCAGACTCTGTGATAGATAAGGTGTGGCTCAGAAATTCCATAATAGGAGTAGTAGATATATATTCCTTTTGTTGACCCAGAGAAGATGCTGACAATAGTAGTACAAAATAACCTGAGTCAGTTATTGAAGGGATTTCAAGTTTGAAATGAAAACAGAAAGCTTTAAATAAAATAGTTTAAATAAACTATTGTATCCAGAGGCCATCAACGGTAGAAAGTAGCTGGGATATTACACAGATTGTTATAAGCATACTCCTCTTGGTGAAGACCTATCTGGAAGACTGTTTTTCAATCGTCACTTTTTTTATCTATGCATAAGATGCAATAGACTTATTGAATCACCATGTTATGGAACTGAAACTGATGTAACATTGTGTGTCAACTATATTCAAATTAAAAAATTCCTGTTTTCAAACTCATAATAACAATTTTTAAAAAGATAATAATTACAGAGAGGTCAATATGGTCAAGGACAATTCAGTATGGAGTTGCTCAGAAAGATAAGGTCATAAAAGTATTAGCAAAAAAAAAAAAACTATTAGAAATAATAGATTAATACAAGAAAGTTGCAGAATACAAAATTAATACCCAGGAGTTAGTTGTGCTTCTATATGCTAATAATGAAGTAGCAAAAAAATTTAAGTAAACAGTTCCATTTACAATTGTGTCAAAATGAATAAAATACCTAGGAATAAACAACCAAGAAGATAAAAGACCTGTACTCTGAAAACTATAATATATTGATGAATGAGATTGAAGATGACACAAACAAATGGAAAGATATTCCATGCTTATGGATTGGAAGAATTAATATTTTTATTTATTTTTTAAGATATTAACATTTTATTTTTAAAAATTTTTAACACTTATTCATTTTTGAGAAACAGAGAGAGACAGAGTATGAGCAGGTGAAGGGCAGAGAAAGAGGGAGACACAGAATCCGAAGCAGGCTTCAGGCTCTGAGCTGTCAGCACAGAGCCTGATGGTGGGGCTCAAACTCACAGACCGCAAGACCATGACCTAAGCCGAAGTCTGACACTCAACCAACTGAGCCACCCAGGCACCTCAAGAATTAATATTTTTAAAAAGTCTGTACTACCCAAAGCAACCTACAGATTCAATGCAATCCCTGTTAAAATACCAACAGCATTTTCCACAGAACTAGAACAAACAATCCTAAAATTTGTATGAAATCACAAAAGATTCCAAATAGCCAAATCAATCTTGAGAAAAAAGAACAAAGCTGGATATATGACACTCCCAAACTTCAAGCTATACTACAAAGGTGTAGTAATCAACACAACATGGTGCTGGCACAAAAACAGACATATAGATCAATGGAACAGAATAGAGCGCCCAGAAATAAACCTATGCCTATATGGTCAATTAGTCTATGACAAATGAGACAAAAATATACTGTGGGGAAGAGATAGTCTCTTCAATAAATGATGTTGGGAAAATGGAATAGCTATATGCAAAAGAATGAAACTGGACTCCTTTCTTACACCATGCACAAAATAAAAATTGAAATGGATTAAAGACCTAAATGTGAAACCTTAAGCCATAAAAAATCCTAGAAAAAATATAGACAGTAGTTTTTGTGATGTTGGCCATAGAAACATTTTCCTAGATATGTCTCCCAAGGCAAGGGACACAAAAGCAAAATTAAACTATTGGGACTACACCAAAATAAAAAGCTTTTTGCACAGTGAAGAAAACCATCAACAAAACAAAAAGACAATGTACTGAATGCAAGAAAATTTTTGCAAATGATATGTCCAATAAGGGATTAAAATCCAAAATATATAAAGAACTTATAACAACTCAACACTGAAAATACCCCAATAATTTGATTAAAAATGGGCAGAGTACCTGAATAAACATTTTTACAAAGAAGAAATGAAGATTGTCAATAGAAACATGAAAAGATGTTCATCATCACCAATCATCAGGGAAATGCAAATCAAAGCCACAATGAGATATTATCTTATACCTGTCAGTGGCTAGAATTAAAAAGACAAAAAAAATAATTCAGAAAGATATATGCACCCTTGTTTATTGCAGCATTATTTACAATAGCCAAGATATGGAAGCAATTTGAGTGTCCATCCATAGATGAGTGGATAGATACATCTTCATATACACATATTTATACATAATGGAATCTTAGCCAGAAAAAAATGATATCTTGCCATCTACAACAACATGGATGGACCTAGAGTGTACTATGCTAAGTGAAATAAGTCAGAGAAAGACAAATACCATATGATTTCACTTATATGTGGAACCTAAAAAACAAAACAAATGTATAAACAAACAAAAACCAGAATCATACCTATAAGTATAGAGAATAAACTGAGGGGAAGGAGTGGTGGGATGGGAAAAATGGATGAAGGGGAGTGGGACATACAGGCTTCCAGTTATGGAATGGATAAGTCACAGGGAATACAGCATGGGGCATATAGTCAGTAGTATTGTAATAGCTTTGTATGGCGACAGATGGTAACTATACTTGTGAACATAGCATAACATTTGGACTTGTTGATCATTATATTGTACACCTGAAACTAATCTAACATTGTGTGTCAACTATACTTCCATAAAAAAAGAAAACAAAGAAAGAAAAGAGAAGTGGAATTGCCTGCATATTAAGCATAAAGCCACCTATCAGAGAGGTGGAAGGATACTGAACCCTGGGTCATAAGTTGGGATATTGATTAATGGAGAGGCCCTTAGCTTCAGAAGTGAAAGTGTAGGGGTGCCTGGGTGGCTCTGGTCGATTGGGCGTCCAACTTCAGCTCAGGTCATGATCTCATGGCTCGTGAGTTCGAGCCCTGCATCAGGCTCTGTGCTGATAGCTCAGAGCCTGGATCCTACTTCGGATTCTGTGTCTCCCTCTTTCTCTTCCCCTCCGTTGCTCACGCTCTGCCTCTCTCCTTCAAAAATAAACAAACATTATAAAATTTTTAAAAAGCGAAAATGTATATCTGCTTGGCAGGAAGTTGAGCCTAATATGCCAAAACTACTGCTCAGTCACATTCATGATGAGAATATAGAAGTGAGAGATAAGGAAAGTCAGGAAGCAAGTTCTCTGCTTCCGAATCTCTTAACACCTCTTTTAATGGTACGCTCATGTAGAATCCATAGCAATAGGAGGAGCTGGCCTAGAATGGTTACAAAATAATGTTGGCAGAAAAGCCCAGGTTGAAGTAGAGAGTCTGTATAACCTGCAGCCAGAAAAGATCAGGACCAAGAATAAATGTAGACATCAAATGACAAATAATAGCCTTTCACCATTATTATTGTTTTCTTTGATTATCTCCTTATCTCTGAATGAGGATAACTTTCAGCAATGTTTACTAAGGAGGTAGCATTAGATCAGGTGGAGAGAAGAACCAAGGTTTAGTCAATTAACCTTCTTGATATTCTTGAGTCTTTCATTGATTTTATCCAACTCTAAAGATCCTACACTATGAGTGCCACTTTACAATTTCAAAGTACTTTTTTCACATCTAGTATTTTTTGTCTAACTTTATCTAATTTATTTGTTATCTAACTTAATTCTCACAATGGAACTGTGAGGACAATTTTTTTTAAATTCCTTGTTCCCAACAAGTGCCCTCCTTTTGTAAATGTTTATTTTTTTATTTTTGAAAGAGAGAGACAGAGTGCAAGTGGAGGAGGGGCAGAGAGAGAGAGGGAGACACAGAATCTGAAGCAGGTTCCAGGATTTGAGCAGTCAGCACAGAGCCCAATGTGGGGCTTGAACTCACAAACTGTGAGATCATTACGTGAGCCAAATTCAGACGTTTAACTGACAGAGCCACCCAGGCACCCCCATCATGTGCCCTCCTTAATGTCTTTTTGGGATGAATCACTGGATTCTACTTCTGAAGCTGAGACTACACTGTATGCTAACTAACTTGAGAATAAATTTAAAAAATTCCAAGGAAATGTGCATAAAATATTCTGAAATATACAAGATCTTATACAGAAAAATGATCCTATGATAAACATTAAAACATTTGTTTTATTGCTATTGCACACTTGTACACTATTGGTGGGAATGTAAATTGATACAGCTGCTGTGAAAAACAGCATGGAACTTCCTCAAAATATTAAGAAAAGAAATACGTTATCAACCAGTAATGTCACCACTGGGTATTTACCTGAAAAAAATAAAAACACTTGTTCAAAAAGTTATATACACCCCTATGTTTATTGTGAGGGCATGTATTGATATCCTCATTTCACAATGGTGGAAACTAAGACTAAAATGACTAAGGTTATTTAGTCAATAAATAGGAAAGCTAGGACCTAATCTCAGGGGTACTGGTTCTGTGTTTTAGGGAAAGAATGAACCAGGGTAAGACTGAACAGCATACCCTCACAGTCCCAGGCTTCTAATCTGAATGCCAGGGTTTGGTGAGACATGGTATGTTTTCTAACAAAGGGTACTGAAACAAGGCCTAGCTATTTCAAATCTGGAATAGGCGAAAGTAAGGGCACTGTAAGTATGTGTCACTGTAGAGGATGGCTCCTCATGAGAAAAGTTAAGAAGAGCAGGTTCTTGCTAAAATTGATGTAAGAGAAAAAACATGAGAATTTTCTGGCTTAACACTACGGTTAAAAAAAGCTTGGTAGACAGTGTATTTGGAAGATGAAATTCTTCAGAATGGGGTCAAAGGAATAAGAAAACTCTAACAAAGACATGGGAGAAAAAACTACTAATTTTGAGTGGTGAAGTAAAGATCTCTGATTCTAGGCAGAAAGCCTGGGATATGCTCAATTCAGCCAGGTCTATTATAATAATTTATTCCATGACAAAGGGAATGAGACCATATCTCACTTGCAACGCTGTAATCTACAGTGACTGAAGGAATCCCTACTTCTGAGAGAAATGGCCAATCCTATTTGCTGAAAGATACCTATTACCGCCATTAAGTCTAAACAGAATCACATTTCAAACACTGAATGGACACAGTTGTACATGTCTCTTTGTATGCATGTGTAAGGGTCTCTGTTGTTCTGTTGTTTCTATATAATCAGTGGAATAACTGAGTTATGGTGTATACGTGTCTCAGCTTTAAAAGGTATTGCCAAATTGCTTTCCAAAATGGTTGTGCTAATTTTTACTTCCCTGTAGCAGTATGTGAGAGTTCTCTGTTTTGCTTTCTTACCAACACTTGGTACAGGCATGCTTCTAAATTTTTCCAGGCTGTTAATCTATAAAATGTTCCTGCCTTTTAATTTGCATTTCCTTGATTTTCTAGTGATATTGGATATCTTAGATATCCTTTGGATTCCTTTTTATGAATTGTGATTCCTATTTAAGTTATTCAGTACACTGGCAATTAATATTTATGGGTATTGTGGGGGTAGAAATGTAGTTTTTACACATGAATAACCTGTAGTCCTGGCACATCTTTCAATAGCACATGCTTTTCTCATATATAATAACTTTTCTGCCATATATCAAGTTTCCATGTATTTATAGAACAGTTTCTGGGTATACTGTTTTATTGGTTTTGATGTATATGATAACTTTAAATGGGAGTCTTTGTGCTTCTTTTCACTTTTTTGTTTATTTTAGTTAAATTTTATATTTTTAAAAATTAATGTATAATTTACATACAGTATAATTTATTCTTTGTGACATACAATCATGTAACTACCAATACAACTCAGATATGGACCAGTTCTATCAACTGGAAAAAATCTCTTATGTCTTTGTTGTTATTCATTCCCATCCCCATCAGCCCCTGGCAGCCACTGATCTGGTTTTTGCCTCTATAGTTTTGCCCATTACAGAATGTCATATTAATGGAATCATACAGTAGTAGCCTTTTGTGTCCGGCTTCTTTCACTTAGCACAATCCATTTGAGATTTATTCATGTTTGTTGCATCTATGAGTAGTTAATTCCTGTTTTTGCTGAGTAGTATCCTATTGTATGGATGTACTATCCTTTATAGATTCACCAGTGGAAAAACATTGGAATATATTTGCAGTTTTTGGTGATTATGAATTAAAATTCTATAAATGTTCACATAAAAGTTTTAGTGTGACATGGTTTATGTCTATCTTGGATTAATATCTAGGAGTAGGATTGCTGAGTTGTATAATAAAAGTATGATTAACTTTATTAGAAATTGTTAACCTGTTTTGCAAAATGGACATACCATTATAAATTCCTGCCAGCAGTGTATCATAATTCTAGTTGTTTAACATCTTTTCAAGCACTTCATATTGCCTATCTTTTTTTTAAACTTTTTTTAATGTTTATTTTTGAGAGAGACAGAGACAGAGCACGAGCTGGGGAGGGGCAGAGAGAGAGGGAGACATAGAATCCAAAGCAGACTCCAGGCTCTGAGCTATTAGCACAGAGCCTGATGCGGGGCTGGAACCCACCTGTGAGATCATGACCTGAGCTGAAGTCAGACGCTTAACTGGCTGAGCTACCCAGCCTCCCCTGTATTACCTATCTTTAAAAATCCTATAACTCTTTGAATAGGCTACTAATGGTACCATATTGTGGTTATAAATTGCATTTTCTGATTGTAGTTTTTCATGTGTTTGACACTTACATTTTTCTTTGGTGAAATATCTGTTTAGATCATTTGCAAAAAATTTGCTCAGTATTGGTTTCTTATTACTGTATATTAAAAGTTCTTTATATATTCTGTATATAAGTCCTTTGTTAGAAACGGGATATAAAAATATTTCTTCCAGTTATTGAGTTTTTTAAAGCATTAAGTAAGTATCCCTGAATAGTTTCTGATTTTTCTCTGGTATTTCATTTATTTATCTATGTATTTATTTTTCATCATGATAAGTATACTCTTTAATCCCCATCACCTATTTCATCCATTCCCCCACACACTTCCCCTCTGGTAACCACCAGTTTACTCCCTAGTTAAGAGTCTGTTTCTTGGTTTGTCTCTTTCTTTTTTCCTTTGCTCACTTTTTAAATTTCCCATGCATGAAATCATGTGGTATTTGTCTTTCTCTGACTTATTTCACTTAACGTTATACTCTCTAGCCATACATATGTCATTGAAAATGGAAAGATCGTATTCATTTTTATAGCTGAATAACATTCGTGTGTGTGTGTGTGTGTGTGTGTGTTGTCCATTCATCCATTGATTGGCACTTTGGCTATTATCATACTTTGGCTATTGTAAATAATGCTGCTATAAACATAGGAGTGCCCGTATCCCTTTGAATTAGTGATTTCATATTCTTGGGGTATATACCCAACAGTGGGATTACTGGATTGCAGAGCAGTTCTATTTTTAACTTTTTGAGAAAACTTCATACTGTTTTGAAACTGGCCACACCAGTTTGCATTTACACCAACAATGCAAGGGGGGTTCCTTTTCCTCTACATCTGAGCCAACACTTGTTTCTTGAGTTTTTCTATATTAACCATTCTGAGAGGTGTGAAATTATATCTCATTATAGTTTTTGATTTGCATTTCCCTGATGATGAGTGATCATCTTTTCCTGTGCCTCTTGGCCATCTGGATGTCTTCTTTGGAGAGATGTCTGTTCATGTCTTCAGTCCATTTTTTAATTGGATTATTGTGCATTTGGGTGTTGAGTTTTATAAGTTCTTTATATATTTTGGATAGTAACCCTTAATTGGATATGTCATTTGCAAATATCTTTTCCCATTCATTAGGTTGACTTTTAGTTTTATTGATTGTTTCCTTTGCTGTGCAGAAGCTTTTTGTCTTGATGCAGTCCAGTAGTTTTTGTTGTTGTTTGCTTGTTGTTGTTTTCATACAATTTCTGAGTAATTTATTTTTCAAAGGCTAATTAGGTAGAGGTCTGTAATATATTACAGATTACTAGACAAAGTTTACATAGAAGATTTTCTGTATTTGGTTGATGTGTGAATATATATGTACACACATACAGACAGTATGTATTTTTTATTTTGGTTCCTTTGCCTCAGGAGACATATCTAGAAAGATGTTGTTATGGCTAATGTTAGAGAATTACTGCCTGTGTTCTCTTCTACAGTTTTTATGGTTTCAGGTTTCAGATTTAGGTCCTTGATCCATTGTGAGTTCATTTTTGTGTCTAGTGTAAGAAAATGGTACAGTTTCATTCTTCTGCATATTACTGTCCAGTTTTCCCAACACCATTGGTTGAAGAGACTGTCTTTTTCCCATTGGATATTCTTGTCTCCTTTGTCAAAGTTTAATTGACCATATAGTTGTGGGTTCATTTGTGGGGTTTCTCTTTTGTTCTATTGCTCTGTGTGTCTGTTTTTGCGCAAATGCCATAACATCTTGATCACTAACAACTTTGTAATATAAACTTGAAGTCTGGGATTGTGATGCCTTAAGGTTTGCTTTTCTTTTTCAAGATTGCTTTGGCTATTTAGGGTCTATTGTGGTCATACAGATTTTAGGAGTGTTTGTTCTAGTTCTGTGAAAAATGCCGTAAATATTTTGATAGGGATTGCATAAAATGTGTGGATTGCATTGGGTACTGTAGACATTTTAACAATATTTGTTCTTCTAATCTGTGAGCATGGACTGTCTTTCCATTTCTTTGCATCATCTTTAATTTCTTTCATTCATGTTTTACAGTTTTCAGAGCATAGGTTCTTTCATCTCTTTGATCAAGTTTATTCCTAGATATTTTATTATTTTTGGTGCAATTGTAAATGGGATTGTTTCCTAATTTCTCTTTCTGCTGCTTCATTATTAGTGTATATAGAGATGCAATGGATTCCATACATTGATCTTGTATCCTGTGACCTTACCGAATTCATTTATCAGTTCTAGGAACACTTTGGTGGTATGTTTAGGGTTTTATATATATAGAAAAAGAGTTTTACTTTTTCCTTACTGACTTGGATGCCTTTCATTTCTTTGTGTTGTCTGATTACTGTGGCTAGGACTTCCAGTACTATGTTGAATAAAAGTGGTGAGGATAAACATCCTTGTCTTGTTCCTGACCTTAGAAAAAAGCTCTTGGGGCACCTGGGTGGCTCAGTCAGTTAAGTGTCAGACTTTGGCTCAGGTCATGATCTCATGATTCGTGGGTTCAAGCCCTGCATCGGGCTCTGTGTTGGCAGCTTGGAGCCTGGTGCCTGCTTCAGATTCTGTGTCTCCTTCTCTCTCTGCTCCTCCCCTTACTCACACTCGGTCTCTCTCTCTCTCAAAAATAAATAAATGTTAAATTTTTTTTTTTAAAAAGAAAGAAAAAAGCTCTTAATTTCCCCCCATTGAATATGATGTTGGCTGTAGATTTTTCATTGAGGGCCTTTATTATGTTGAGCTATGTTCCCTCTAAAACTACTTTGTTGAAGTTTTTTTTGTTAACCATGAATGGATGTTGTACTTTGTGAAATACATTTTCTGCATCTATTGAAATATCATATGGTTTTCAACCTTTCTCTTATTGATGTGATATAACATGTTTATTGATTTGCAAATACTGAATCACATTTGCATCCCAGGAATAAATCCCACTTAGTCCTGGTGACTGATTTTTTTAAAATGTATTATTGTATTTGGTTTGCTAATATTTTGTTGAGGATTTTTGAAACCACGTTCATCAGAGAAATTGGTCTCTAATTCTTTTTGTTGTCTCTTTATCTGGTTTTGTTATCAGGGTCATGCTGACCTCATAGAATGAATTTGGAAGTTGTTCTTATCGTTTTTGGAAAAGTTTGAAAAGAGTACATATTAACTCTTATTTAAATCGTTGGTGGAATTTACCTGCGAAGCCATCTGGTCCTTTACTTTTATTTTTTTGGTAGTTTTTTGATTACCAATTCAATTTCACTACTAGTAATCAGTCTGTTCAGATTTTCAGTTTCTTCCTGATTCAGTGTTGGAAGACTGTGTTTCTAGGAGTTAATTTTTTTCATAGATTGTGCAATTTGTTGGCATATAATTTTTCATAGTATTCATTTGGAACCCTTTGTATTTCTGGGGTGTTGGTTATTTCTCCTCCATTTCTAATTTTGAGTTCTTTCTTTATGAGTCTAGATAGAGGTTTATCAAGTTTTTTGATCTTTTCAAAGAACCAGATCCTGGTTTCATTGATCTGTTTTATTGTTTTTGTTTGTTTGATTATTTCTCTGTAACTTATTTATGCTCTAATCTTTATTATTTCATTTCTTCTGCTGGTTTTTGGCTTTGCTCTTTTTCTGGCTCCTTTAGATGTAAGGTTAGGTTTATTTGAGATTTTTCTTGTTTCTTGAAAGCCTGTATTGCTTTAAACCCCCTCTTACAACCATTTCTCTTCACCCCAAAGATTTTGGACCATTGTGTTTTCATTTTCTTTTGTCTCCAAGTATTTTCTTGATTTCTTGGTTGACCCATTCATACTTTAGTAGCATGTTTTTTAAATTCTATGTATTTGTGCTCTTTCTGCATTTTTTCTTGTGGTTGACTTCTAGTTTCATTGCCTTTTAGTCAGAAAGTTGCATGGTATAACTCTGATCATTTTGAAATTGTAAAGACCTGGTTTTGTGACTTAATATGTGATCTATTATGGAGAATGTTCCATATGTACTTGAAAACAATGTGCATTCTATTGTTTTAGAATAGAATGTTCTGAATATATTATTAAATCCGTATGGTCAAGTGTGTCATTAAAAGCCACTGTTTCTTTGTTGATTTTCTGTTTAGATATACGTTGATGTAAGTGAGATGCTAAAGTCACCTACTATTATTATATTACTATTCATCAGTTTCTTTTTGTTGTTAACTGTTTTATGTTTTTGGGTGCTCCTGTGTTTGATGCATAAATATATACAATTGTTATGCCTTCCTGTTGGATTGTTCCCTTAGATGTCTATATAATTTCTTTCTTTGTCTCTTGTTACAGTCTGTTTTAAAGTTGATTTGGTCTGATATAAGAATGCTATCCTGGCTTTCTTTTCACATATGTTTGCATGAGAAATATTTCTTTATCCCTTCATTTTCAATCTGCATGTGACTTTAGGTCTGAAGTGAGTCCCTTGTAGGCAGCATATAGATAGTCTTATTTTTTTTAATAAATTCTGTCACCCTATGTCTTTTGATTGACGTATTTAGCTTACATTCAAAGTAATTATTGATAGATATGTATTTATTGCCATTTTGTTATTTCTTTTGTGTTTGTGTTTGTGGATCTTCTCTGTTACTTTCTTCCCTTATTCTCCTTTCTCAGCATAAGTTCACTTTCATTAGTGATATACTTGGATTCCCTTCTCTTTAGTTTTTATGTATCTGTTACTGGTTTTTGATTTGTTGTTGTGTGACACCATTAAACATTCCAGTGTCAGTAAAAAAGAAAAAAAAAATCAGACCTGAGCCAGAGGAAAGTAAATGAGGTATAGGGAGGATGATTAAAACCATGTCAAATGGAGGGAAGACATAGTCAAAGGAAGTCAGGATATTTAGTCAAGAAAGGAACAAGAAGAGAAAATTTAGGGGTACCATGATCACTTTCTTTCAATCTCTGAAGGTCTTTCAGTCTCAAAAGATTAAGAAGCAAATTTTGTTGTGTGAGTCCAAAGGGCGGTGCTAAGACCAATGTTTATTGTGCTAGGGTGGAACAACTAGAAGTGAGAAACCTGCTCTGGTTTCTGCTCAAAGGAGAAAATTCACAATTTCTTGTGAATCTATTTGAAGTCAAACTAGAAAACACAATTTGTTATGAACAACATATTCAACATAAAGACAGTGTTCACTTGGTGACTGGCTTATCTTTAATCTTTCAGATCAAAACAAGCAGAAATGACATGAGAACTGGTTTCTCACTAGTGGGAATACCACTGAGGGCTAAGATCATGTGTGTTCATGTAAAGACAGGAGCTTTCAAGCTCTTCCAATATCACTGTAAATTTGCAAAAGGAAACATAATTCTGTTCACGTTTGGTTTCAAAGGATAACATGGGAGGGAAATTGGATACCCTACGCAAATAAAGAAAGCGCCAAGGAGCATCTGAAAACAATTGTTAAATAAAGTGGGAGGAGGGAGGCCTTCTTATCTCTTCACTAATTCATGTCTCATATTTGTCTCTATTGAGAGAACTATGAACAGGGGCTAGATTGTGAATTGTAGCCCTTATCAGTTCTAGTCTAATTCACTGGTCTTTTCATTAAGTTAAATGAAAGAGCAAACTCCTAATCATTCTTTCACCAGAGAACCTGGAGTAGTGAGTGAACACTCCCTTCTATGTCTGGGACCCAGGACCTTAGATTTCTGGGCAACTTTTGTCTATTCTCTTTGTCTTTTTCCCATTTAATCCTTTCTTGCTTACTTATTCCTTCAATCTTCTTCTAATTATCTCTCTCTCTTCTTTCTTTCTTCCCCCCTTCTTTACACTTCCTCCCCTTGATTTTGCACCACTTCCCTTAATCCTCTTATCCTCCAGATTCTTTCCGAATGGGACAGATATAGAGGAAGAAGGAATTTGGCATCCAGTGTGCTAAACCAGATTTCCCAACTCCCATTCCCTGCTGCAAAGCCAGGGAAATTTTTGAAGCTTGGGTGAGCCCTATGGGAAAGCAGCATCTCCACACTGTTTCCCTTTTTAGCAATCAAGGGGTGCCTTTTAAGTGAAAGTGAATAAATGAAAGAGCTGGAGCACCAAATTTGTATAAAACCTCCTACATTCCTCAGGCAGCTTACTTCTTGCTACCATTGGGCCTTTTTAGTCAGACATTTTTTGCTTGGCTTTACAGTCAGAGTTCCCAGTTAAAACAAAAAGAAAATTTAGAATTTAGATGCTCCCATACCCTCATTGTACAAGAGAGCAGCTAAAATGAAAACAGTCTTGATTAAGATATTAAGCAATTCAGGGGCAGAGATCCAGAACCTAAGTCTTAGCTCAAGATTCTTTGTTATAGCCATTTCCCTTCCCACCTACAGTGACTCCACTGTCCTGTTGATGGTCTCTTGCAATTTAACTTACCGCCAGTATCTTTCTCCTTATTTTCCTGTAGTCTGAGTAACCAGTTTTTAGTCTGCATAACTATCTTACAGTTTTTTAGAAAGTTCTGTATCTATGTCCTACCTAGAATATTGGATTCAAATATAATTGTGGTCTCTTCCATTAATTAGTTACTTTTGTTTTGTGTACTTGGGGGTAGGACATTGATTCTCTAGCCAATGAACCTGAGAGTGTATCTGAAGGGACAAGTCTTCAGGACCCGTGTTCTGGGTCCTGAAGTGTTGTCTCTTCTCCTTCTAGCATAGAAATGGCTATGAGGTAAGCCTATGCTCCAAACGATTTAAAACACAGCTCTGGTTTCAAAGGCATGTTATTTACTGATTAAGCTTGGGAGTAAGGTATATGTTTTGGTGAACTGACTATAGTGCTGGTTATTATTAAATGATACTCATAGTTTCTTCTGAAAATGTAATGTTTGTGGTTATGCACAGTGGCCTTGAATATACTCAGTGCATGAGTAGACGAAGAGTGTTTTAAGCCTAAGTGATGGTTCTGGAAAGTAGAAAGTCAACAATATCTAAAGTATATCTGGGCCAGAACCCAAGACTGGATGAATATAGAGAATATGCTACAGATGAAATAGGTAGGTACGTTCCCTACCTCTCCATAAGAGAAAAGAAATAGTGTCATAGATTTACAGTAATCAGCCTCATTATATATTTATATATGTATATAAATATATGTGTATAAATATGTATATGTATATAAATATACATCAAGTCTTATGTGGGCTTTATTGGTATTGGCTGTGCTACTGGTATACTCTACTGGGGTTTGGTATGCTGGTCTAATCTGGGATTATTTGAATTTAATATAATGATGAGGTCTTTGCTAGGCTGGAGTAGGCTGCCCTGTGTTCTATTTGAGGAATGCTGGAGTGTGTGAGCTACTCTGGGCTGCAAATAAGCAGGGCTGACTGAAGCAGGAAAAGAGAAACCTAGAAATGAAATAACTTCACTTCTCTGGGTATCATTTTCCAACTTGGCAAATATGTGATGAGATTTATCCATCCATACCAAAAATGTTCAGTGAGTACCATGTGAATAACAGGGTCCCTTTCAATGTACTAAGAATGCAGAGATAAGAAAACAGGGACACTGCCATACAGGAGCTTTTGGGTAAGGTGGGGGAGGCAGACAAGTAAACAGACAATTACAATAAGGGAAAATAAATGCAAAGACCATTAATAAGGTGATATCAGTCATTTTCAACTCTCAGTCATTTAACGTTGTCAACTAAACTTCATTTCTCATTCATGCAAAGTCTGTTGTGGATCCAGGCAACTTTCCAAGGCAGTTGTCCTTCATGTGTTGGCTCATCACCAGGCTGTTTCAAACTTATGGTAGCTCTAGAATAACATGTTTCCATGATCTTGCATTGGACATTAATTGTTCCAGCCAGAGAGTAACACATATAACTCCCCCCACCCACAGCCAAAACCAGTCACATGGCCTCTCCTTACATTAAGTGGGCAGGGGAGTGGGAAGGCAATCATTCCATGTTTCTGGAAGTGTTAGAGTTGGATATTAGAACATTGGCAACCTACCACAGGTATGGGTAATCCCAACGTGAGAGTTCAGCACATAATAATGTGAGTGATCTCTCAGGGCTCTTCTTAAACTTTGGAGTTTGGGGATTCTGTTATCATTCTTAATGATATCTAAACTTTTACCTGTACCTAACATGTTCTCTGAAGAAATATTACAGGTTTTCTATCACTGTCAAGTATCCTTTTTCAGAGGTAGCAAGTTAGCTGTCATTTAGAGTACTGTGCTGGACCCTCTCTGAGGGAACTGACTTTCATGACACTCTGCTTTCCTACTTTCTCTGGCCTAGATGCAGTGACCGAAGTGAAGACTGACATCTACGTGACCAGTTTTGGCCCCGTGTCAGATACTGACATGGTAAGTATAGTTCCTGCAAAGGTAAAAGTGAAAGATGATACAACAGATGAAAGAAAAGAAATTGGGGTTTGTAGCTATGTTCTAAGGAGTAGTCTTGTCTCATGTATTCCCTATGCTCACCATCCTGCATTTGGTCAAATTCATCTTTTCCCCTTCCTCTGCCCACCTATTCACATATAAAGCATATATCCTCATCAGGAATATCCTTCCTATCTTTTCACAACACGTCTTTCGAAATTCATCTTTTCCCCTTCCTCTGCCCACCTATTCACATATAAAGCATATACCCTCATCAGGAATATCCTTCCTTTCTTTTCACAACACGCCTTTTGAAATTCAGCTTGGCTTTCTTTCTATCCTCAATTAAATTTTTCCTAATGTCTCCCTTCACATTTTGCTAGCACTACACACATATTAGCAGAGATAGGTCATGTAAGGAAAGCGCTGTAGTGGGGACTCTCAGTCAAGCAGCCTGTGGTTTCATCCAAGAAGTCTGTTCCTTGCAAACAGGCCCTATTCTCTGGGGACATGGACTGACCATGGTTTTACAAAATGTTTGGAGGAAGAGTCAAAACCACTTCTGGAAACTGGTCCTTCTACAGATATGAGCAAGGGAGAGCTTCAGAGCAGATTCAAGGAATAAGTCAGGGCACAGCAGAGCTAGTAAGGGGAAACTCATGAGCTCTCTGCAAGGACTAGTTCTTCCATTATCCCTTGCTGCCAAAGCAAAGTTTGTAGTTAGTAGAGTTGAGGCAGGAGACCCCATCCTACTAAGTGTCAGACATTTGATTGAATAATAATCATGTAAGGAAACAAATAAGCTATTATCTGCCCAATGTGCCTGGCAGTTATTAGATGCTCAATGAATTTTTGTTAAATGTGTGACTTTGTATGGAAAATAAAAATCTTAAAATCAGAAAAAAAATGCCTTAAAAATATTAAATGTCAAAAAATATAAAATGTCCAAAAATATGAAATGTCTATTTGGATTTTTTTCTATTTATCTTCAGTGGGACTGCTACTTAAGCAGGAGACAATCTTCTTTAGGCCTGTTGGGTAGATACAAGCAGTTGTAAAGGGACATGATAGAGTTTGTCTGTAGATAATATAGAATAATTCAGTAGATTTGAGTAGACAAATAAAAATATACAAGTGTTGTTTTAGAATGATTTAGCATTCTGTATAGCAGTCTAGCAGTCTGTATAGGATGAACTATAAGGGGGAAAGGCTGGAAGCTGAGAGTTGGTTTAGGTATATTGATTTTACATGGCTCTTCCTTCAATTAGGCAAGGTCTACAAGTCAGTTGGAGAAGCAGGCTAGTTTTTAGCAGAGGAAGTTATGAGTTGGTTGTGAGGCAAGCCCTGAACTTTGTCTTTCAAGTGTGGAACAAATAGGATACAGAGAAATGGCTGGCTCCTTTTGTACTCCTTAAGGGCAAGTACCAAGCCTTCATGGTTTCCCTGGTACTTAATAGAATACTTGACACATAGGGAGAGTTCAGTAAGGGGCATGTTTGATGTATGAGGGGTGGAGGAGATGGGTCTCTCATAGGGGCATCAGGAAAGCCTGTATGTCTAGATTGTTCCATCACAATCTATTGACTACTAATGCCCACAGCTTCAGATTTAAGCATGCATTAAAACTATTGTTAGCTGGTCATTGAACAAGTACTCCTTAGGAGGCCAACTTTGTGTTAACGGGCTCTAGGGACCCCTATATTCAGAGAACTTATAGGCCATTGGATATAACCAGATTCACCAGGGATATGAGCTCTCTCTTTGTAATGCTGGGAACTAGTGATGGATTAGGATTTTTACAAGAAAGTGACTGAAGCTGGGGCGCCTGGGTGGCTTAGTCGGTTAAGCGTCCGGCTTTGGCTCAGGTCATGATCTCACGGTTCGTGGGTTCGAGCCCCGTGTTGGGCTCTGTGCTGACAGCTAACTCAGAGCCTGGAGCCTGCTTCAGATTCTGTATCTCCCTCTCTCTCTGACCCTCCCCTGCTCACGCTGTGTCTCTCTGTCTATCAAAAATAAATAAAAAACATTAAAAAAATTAAAAAAGAAAGTGACTGAAGCTACTCTTTGAACATACACTCACACACTCTGACTCATGCACCAATATCCAAAAATGCATTCAGACAAATTTACATTTGTATACATACAGAATAAAAACAGTCCAATGTTATCCCAGGTACTTCATGAACACATGTATGTAAACAGATACCTAAATCCAGGGATACTACAGAAACACACATGTAACCCCCTACCCAAACCAGGTCCTCTCCCTGCTCCTACCCACCCAGGCAGGCACATGTGGATATGAAGAGACCCTGGAGACATTTTAAACAATCCAGAGTTTCTGTCTCTTGAAGTTTCATATTCCACTTACTTGTTTGTTTTTCTTCCTCATGATTAAGCAGAAGCGACAGAATGGCTTTCTTGATAGGGAAGGCAGAATTCGATTAAATACATTTCAGGTTATTTTTAGCTACTTCCATCTTGTTACAAGTCAGAATGGCTATGATCTGGCTGGGAAACACGTTTATGGTGTTTTCAAAAATTTCTTCTTCTTAATTAGTATACTGTGGCAATAGATCCTGGGTCAGGGGTGACTTTGGATGAAGCATCAGAGACTTGTTTGGCTTTAGTAACTAGCTGAAGCAATAACCCAGGCTCTCCTGAGACCACCGACTGCTTGGGTGAGTAGACAAAAATTAGAGCTGGCTGGGTTCTTGACTCACTTCCAGCCAAATGAAATTTTGGTCCATAATATTTCCTAAGCAAATAGAAACACTTTTTTTTTGTTCATAAAGAGTAAAAATTGTGGTACCACTTTGAGTATCGAACCAGAATCACCCATAACCCTTTGAAGCCATTGTGCTCCTTGCTCAAACACTGATCCCCACAGACATAGATCCTAAGTTTGACAAAACGCTCCATGAGGGGCCATATCTGTTTTTTTAATCTCAGTACCACCAATACCTAATCAATCTTTGACACTTGGTAGACTCTCAACTATTTGTTAAATCCAAGAATAAATGAGATGAAACAAATTAAATTTGAGGGGGAAAATTATGACTGTTTTCCTCCACTTGACTGAAAGTTCACCAAAGGTAGAGAACATATCAGGTACATTTCTTATGTCTAGCATCTAGAATAGGACCTGACACAGGTCTTTTATAAGTGTTTATTGAGATGATATGAAACATTAATAGCAAGCTCTGCAGACAAAGAGTAAAAGTAGCTTTCCTCAGGAGACGATATGGAGTAGCAAGACTAGTGAGTCAATGATTGATGACTAAGCTTTGGGCTGCTAGTTTGGTGGCTTCTCCATGTATGAACGTAAGGAGCTATGACAATAGGGAATCAGGCAGAAATGAGAGCAAACAGTAATAGATGTTTCTAAGGGAAAAGTCAGAGAAAGAAAATTTATTGAAGAGTACAGGATGTAAATTGAAAACTAATTACAGTGGGAATTTTACAGGCATCACAAATGAAAGGTTTGTGTTAAACATTTGTAACAAATAAAGCTTGATGGTTAAAAAAATACATGCTGCTTCTCAGCAGTAATACCAATCCTGTTACCAATGGTCTCCTAGGAGAGAAAGAGAAAAAGGGATACAATCCCAGCTTGAATTAACTAAGGCAATGTGACCTTCTATGACTTTCTACTTTATAAGAGTTTATACCATTTTCTCAATTGATGTATGGGAAGATGGTGTAGGTGGCAATGAGGGGAAGGCTGCAAAAGATTTAGTGAAAATGCAGTTTCATTGCCACTTCTTTTTTCAAATTGGGTATTTCCATTCCTTGCCAGTGAGCAATGGGTCTTGGAAAGTATAAATTTTCCCTGGTCTCCCAAGATCCTTTGAATTAGAATGCAGAGAGAGTGGGATACTGGCTTAAAATGGAATGTTATGCATATAGCCAGTGACTGGAAAAGAAAATAGAAAGGTCACTGTTGATATTTTCTAAGAGAGTAGATCTTAAGTGTTCTCAGTACACACACACACACACACACACACACACAGGTGACTATGTGAAGTGATGTGTTAATTTGTGGTAATAACTTCACAATGTATACATGTATTAAACTATCACATTACACACCTTTACAATCACATTGTATAACCTGACTATATACAATTTTTAGTTGACACTCATACCTCAGTAAAGCTCAACAAAAAAAAGGAAGCTAACAGCTGAGAAAAACTTTGGATGCTCTCCTGGTCCAAACCACCTTCTGACAAAATTTCCATTCTAACTCCCATCCTAAGGCTCCAGATTTTGACATTTCACAGGTTCAGGGACCCAGGGTCCTGAATTATGTATTTAATAAATATCTAACTGAATGTACTGATAAAGCTAGTGAGAAAATAAAGAGGATAAAGAGTAATAATGTTAGTAGAGTCAGAATGAGAACAACTAGGAAACAAAATGCCAATTTTAAGTATTGTCAACTTCACTCTCTTCCCAGGAATACTTTCACTGTTTAGATACTTGCTAGGTAACAAGTGCCAGCTGCCTAGGAAGGTTCTCTGTTGACAAGTGGCAGGTGGCATTTGTTACCTAGCAAGTATCTAAACAGTGAAAGTATTCCTGGGACAACCAGGTAATGATGCAAGTAGTAATATAGTAAAAGAACTAATCATATAGCCTAATGAAAAAAAATAGAGGCTTGGGAAATAAGACTTCATAAAAGATATTTATAATCATAATTCTTGATAACAGATGGCATATATTTTGGTCTGACAGCTGCTTATGAAAATCTTGCAAAGTTACCAGAGTATTCAAAGACCATACAGGAAAAAAAAAGGTTGTATTGATTAAAAAGAAAGTAGCATGGGGACCTCTTTCCTGGTGGCAGCGGGCTTGAAATTATTGTACCTGTTTCCCCATAGCACTGGAAAAAGTAGCTATGTTCACTTCAAGCCCTCACTTACTGGTGGTCTGAAGCACAGAATTAAGGGGAGACTCCATCTGTTTTTGAAAGCCTTTTGGGCTGCCAGTTTCCTCCTCTTTCATAGGATACCACATTTCCAGATGCAGTATAGAAAGGAGTCCATGTCTGTGGGGTTTTACCTAGGAGTCCATGACCAGGAATCTCCTGGGCTACTTTTATGTAAAATAGACAGGCTAATCAGACGATCTCAAGATGTAAATGCAACTGAAAAGGGCAGGTGGATTATCATTCTTCAAAATTCAGAATGATAGTAAGAAGGGAAAGAGCAAAGGGAAGACCAGATGGTCACAATAAAGGAGGAGTGGCCTGACCGTACAGCAGTGACAATGCCTTCACTGTAATGCAGTTATCAAGTACCTTGGTCTCAGACCCTGCTAAAGTTAAATAAGCCTTGCAGGCCCTTTATGGGAGCCTGCTTTGTTACACTGCCCAGTGTTAGAGAGTTGAAGACATTCAGGGTCTAACACCAAACCAAAAATTCTTCCCCAAGAGCTACATGTCATCTTTGCCTAGTATAGCACCTTTCCCAGGAGGCAGATTTAGGCTTATTATCTAGAATATTTTATTTAAACGCCTCACAAAACAATGAAATTTATTTGTCAATTTGGAGGCCATCATTCTTGAGAGTATACAAGGGTTCAATTTACAAGGAAGGAATTGTTTGCATTTCTAGAATGGTCAGGTCAAAATTGATGGCTTTTGGCCAAAGGTCATAGGATTCTTATGGAACAAATAATCACTATGTAATTTTCCCCAATAGTTCTGACTGTACAGAAAAAATATATTAAAAACTGGGGACCCATCACCTATCTTTTTAAAAATCTTGAACATTTTAACATATTTTTTCCTTAAAATAAAAAAAATCTTTGGAGATACAGATAAAGTCCCCTATGTTTCTTATCCTGATCCCATTTCTCTCTCTCTCCCCCTCCTTAGAGATAATTATAGTAATGAATGGGGGGGTTACTTCCACACATACTCTAGACTTATACCTAGGCTTATTGTATAATAGCAAATATTACAATGAATAACATAGTTTTCATGTTTTCAAACTATAAATATATTTCAAACTATAAAATGCAGCAGTTTGTATATTATTTTACAACTCATTTTTTCAACCATGTATTAGAAGCTATCCTTTTTGATGCATTTAACTCTAATTCATTTACTATAAATGTTATAGACTTTACAGTGTTGCATATTTTTATTCATACATTTGTCCAGTTATCTTGCCAATATGCATTTAGGCTTTTTCCAATTTTTTTGCTATTAAAAACACCAATACAGCAAACATTCTTATGCATGTCTTATTGAGAATGTGTTTGAGTTTGTTTCTGTAGGGTACATACTTATAGATAAATTTTCTGTTTCACCGATTGTTACATTTTTCTGGATCATTTTTTTTCTTTCATCCTTCCTTCCCTCTCTCCCTGCAATCCACCCATAATTCCTTCCTTTTTTCTTATTAGAAGCTCCTCAGATCCTCACCATCTATGGCCCAGACAGAGGAGCACACAGTGTGGGGACTGACACACATATCATGAGCAGTGAGAGGAAGTAGAGGCAGCAGAGTGGCTCCAGGGAGTCCATGGATGGTTGGAGGTGGAAGGAGAGTGGGAAACAGAGGCAGAGACCAGAGATGCTCCTGCCACTGCTGCACCCCTGCCTTCCCCACAAACGTCAATTATCTTTTGCTTTACTTTACTTGCAGTACTCTGTGGTCCTTCTGGTTTCTTTAGGTAGATTAGCTTATGCTTCTACTTTTTATTAAGACTATTTTTAAGGCTTCTTTATAGCTATCAATTTCCTTCAAGTACCACTTGAGTGTACTACTACAAGATTACATATTCTATAAGTATTTTTTACTGTTCTTTAGTCTTAAGTATTTTCTTTTTTTTTTATGTTTACTCATTTATTTATTTTATGTTTCATTTTTTATTTTATTTCTTCACCGGTTATGGGTCTGTTCATATTTTCTATCTCTTCCTGTTTGAATTTTGGGAGTGCATGTGTGTTGAGGAATGTGTCCATTTCTTCTAGATTGTCCAGTTTGTTTGCATATAATTTTTCATAGTA